>JBBBDQ010001010.1:2692500-2765000 GCA_037127315.1 Ascarosepion bandense
TACATGCAGTACTGAATTGTAATAATATGGAGTCCGATAACACATTCTCACTGTTTACAGAGAGACGGGGACCTCGTCTTAATATATATCGACTGTAAATGGAATGTACAGTGTGAACCAGACAACACAGTGAACTGGTCCAAACTGAAGCCATTACACAATTTCTGCTACTTAATCAGGTGTTCAGCAATGTCTGACCCGGAAGTGTTCACAAGTTGAGTTGCACGAACATCTGTTTTGAGAATTCTTAGTGGCACATAGAGTTTTCGTCGTAAACTGAATTTTGAAGGCTAAATAAGTCCTCTGAGTAAACGGTATGATGGCTGAGACTAAGAACTACAATTATACCTACTTAGAGCCAAACCCGTAGCAAAAACTAAAATAAAAGGGCTAAAAAAATACAGACATACAGGCAGATAAACAGACACACACAGAAACATTTTGCCTTTTATATACATATATTATCGATTTTCTGCACTATTGTAAGAACTGCAACCTTGAAACTTCTGAATATCGTTTCTTATGTCTTATGTCTTTGTCTATGAATGTATCAAATTTGATTAAAATCAGACCACTCCTTCTATAAACCGATTTTTTCGATTATCGATTTTCGATATTTATTGGGGGTACCTCGACACAAAACCTTGCTAAGAACACTCGCAGACGCTTATAGTACAACTGTGTAAATTTTCATGAAAATCGGTTCAGCCGTTTTGGAGTCTATAGGCCACAGACACACACACACACACACACACACACACACACACACAAACACACACACAGACTAAGTTCCATTTATAAATAACTTTAGATATTTTCAGATATCCGAGTATATCGTCGTTAAGATTACTCAACTACATTTAAAATACTTTTAATTGAAGCCATATAATTATGTTCAAAATATTTAGATTTTAATTAATTAAAAACTCTAATGCTAATCCTAATCAACCAACAAAAAAAGAAACAAAAAAAACATGATAGAACACCCTCATGATATTAGTTCACAGAATATCCTACAATTTCTTTTAAAAAAAACAAACTATTTCAAAATATTAGTTCAACAAAACTACAAAATAATAACATTCCCCAAAAGATGTATATGCACAAAAGCTAAGTATCATCTACCATGTATTCAACTGTGTAAACAGGACAACATACATATAATTTCTCTTGCTTCAATGTTCCCAAAAACATTCAATTTCGGCTTTAAATAACACATAATGAGTTACTATGTTGCTAAAATATACAAACCTAATCAACTCAAGTCATAAGTTGACCCCAAATTTTATTTACCGGATATTCTTTAGAGGCCTCTATTTAAGAATTCTTTAGGGGCGTCTATTTAAGAATTCTTTAGGGGCGTCTATTTAAGAATTCACTAGGGGCCTCTATTCTAGAATGCATATTTTTATTCGGGTTTTCGTTTGAAAAAATCAGCGTTAATGTATTTTTAACTTCTTTACTTGAAACTTTTGAAGATACTTTTAAAATTATAACACGGTTTTAGCCCAGGTTCAATATTTTACTGCCTGATTGAATATAACTGGGTAGAACTACATGAGAGGTTTTAATAACGATTTTAAACGGAAAATAATTAAGATTAAACAGGGAAGAACTCAGGGAAACTAATGAGTTTTCAAGGAGTATAATAAAAAAAGGGATTCAAATGATAATTAGAAGCCATAAAATGAGTTTGGAGAATGCTCCAGGGAGATATGAATATGAAACAATCCTATACAGTAGCAAAACTACATCTTCCCCAAACTTAAATAGTTGCCTCCTGGACATTATTGAAAACATTGATGGTCGTCTAAAAATACCCAAAATCTAAAGAAAAATTCTAATGATTGACTAGCGGTATAGCCCGGCGTTGCTCGGGTGTAATGAAAGCTTTAAAACTTATCCATGTTTCTGGAGCTCAGCCTCAGCTAAAAGATTATTTGAAATAATAAAATAATTGCGACAATTTACCAATCGCACCCTATATATATATATATATATATATATATATATATATATATACTAGCAGTACAGCCCAGCGTTACTCGGGTGTAATGAAAGCTTTAAAACTAATCCATGGTTCTGGAGCTCAGCCTCAGCTAAAAGATTATTTGAAATAATAAAATAATTGCGACAATTTACCAATCGCACCCAATATATATATATATATATATATACCAGCAGTACAGCCCGGCGTTGCTCGGGTGTAATGAAAGCTTTAAAACTAATCCATGGTCCTGGAGCTCAGACTCTTTGGACGTTGGCACGAAAGATTAAAAAGCAATAGTTGTTTCCAATTAAAGCGAAACCGTAGACTGAAAGAAAAATGAATGGATGTAACCCAAATTTTGATTTCCTGGTATCGATATCAAATAAGTTTTTTCGTCGTAAACTGAATTTTGAAGGCTAAATAAGTCCTCTGAGTAAATGGTATCATGGCTGAGACTAAAAACTACAATTATACATACTTAGAGTCAAACTCGAATCGAAAACTAAAATAAAAGGGCTGAAAAAAATACAAACATGCAGGAAGATCAACAGACACACACACAAGCATCTTGCCTTTTATATATATTATCGATTTTCTGCACTATTGTAAGAACTGAAACCTTGGAACTTCTGAATATCGTCTCTTATGTCTTTTTGTCTATGAGTGTATGAAATGTGATTAAAATCAGACCACTCCTTCTATAAACCGATTTTTTCGATTATCGATTTTCGATATTTATCGGGGATACCTCGACACAAAACCTAGCTAAGAACACTCGCAGACGCTTATAGTACACCTGTTTAAAGTTTCAAGAAAATCGGTTCAGCCGTTTTGGAGTCTATAGGCAACAAACACACACACACACACACACACACACACACACACACACACACAGACACACACACACAGACTAAGTTCCATTTATAAATAAGTTTAGATAGTTACCTTCCCAAAATTAAGTTCACATATTTAACAAAATTCAGCCCAAATGTTCGGCCAAACGGAACTCAAAAGAGGGCCAGCTGTTATTAGACAAAAACTATAAATTATCTTAGCAAAAAAAAAAGCGAGCTAAAATTTGAAGTCAGATGTGCTCAAATATATACCAATTCACTATTTATCAACTTGTTATGTCGTAGCCAACATCTCTTATAGCAAAGAATGCCTACCAAAAAAAAAAAAAAAATCCAGATAGTCATTATATTTTATTAGAAGCCTAGAGTGCAACAATTCTCTCATGGATAATTAACTGATACGTAATTAATACAATCAATTCACGATAGACTTTCTCTAAGTACATTAGCAAGTATCTTTGCCCTGTCTTTATTTTCCAATAACTGTTTTAATTCATTAAGTTTTTCACCTCGAGTTTTGTTTATCTCTTTTAGAGACATTACACATGAGTATACCTCAATGTCTCTCTGATAAACTTCGATCGCTGAAAGACAAAATTCCATACTTTCAAACAGAATTTTCGAGAAACAAACCTTTAAAGAAAATAACTATTACTCACTTTTGTGTGTTTTGATCAGATTTTATATCGGAAGATATTTATTTTCTGAAAAAGTTCCAATGTTTTTCCCACCTGAATTAGAAAATTTGTATTTTGAATTCAACTCAAGTGATTATATTCTCTGAGCTTCCCATAGTGAATAAAAATGATATCAATCGAAAAAACAGAGTAGTGAGAATCTTCCTTTCGAGAAATTACGAGGTTCCTTAAAATTTGAATGTCCGTTTCAAGAACGAGACTTTTGACTTTTTCATCTTGTTAGTATTTAAGAGGACTTACGCAGAATCGGTTTCTATTTGAACTGTTGACATCAGAACTCATCTTGCACTTTTAGAAAAATAAATAATAGCAGCAACAACAACAATAAGAATTATCACTCAGTAACGTTTATAGAAATAGAAGTCGTTACCATTCTATGGGATTACGCCAGTTTTACAAACAGGAAAATTGAAACAAATAGGCCGGACATTATTGTTTAAAAATAAAATAAAAATTTTGCTTACAAATTGATATGGCTTGTCCAGCGGAGTGTAACATAGTAAGCTAGGAATTTGATAAAACTATCAAAGTATAAAGACTTGGAAATTGAATTTTTTTTTATAATCATATCGCCTCAAGCAAGGCATTTTATTGCCACTGTTTTGCAGGGCGGTTACATAGGAGGAAAGTTATGAGAAAGAGTGACAGGTTATAGGGGGTGTGAGGAAGTGGGTGATGTAAATTATGATTAGAGTGGAGTGGACGGAAAAAGAAGCATGAGAGAGAGAAGATAAAGAAAGAAAGAAAGAAAGAAAGAAAGGAAGAAAGAAAGAAAGAAAGAAAGCAAGCAAGCAAGAAAGGAAGAAAGAAAGAAAGAAAGAAAGAAAGAAAGAAAGAATCGTAGGATTTTTTTCTATAATCATATCGCCCCAAGCAGAGCATTGTACTGCCACTGTTTTGCAAGGGGTTACATAAGAGGAAAGTTATGAGAAAGAGTGACAGGTTATAGGGGGTGTGAGGAAGTGGGTAAGAGAAAGATGTAAATTATGATTAGAGTGGAGTGGACGGAAAAAGAAGCATGAGAGAGAGAAGATAAAGAAAGAAAGAAAGAAAGAAAGAAAGAAAGAAAGAAAGAAAGAAAGAAAGAAAGAAAGCAAGAAAGAATCGTAGGATTTTTTTTCTATAATCATATCGCCCCAAGCAGAGCATTGTACTGCCACTCTTTTGCAAGGGGTTACATAAGAGGAAAGTTATGAGAAAGAGTAACTGGTTATAGGGGGTGTCAAGAAGAGGATAGGAGAAGGATGAGAAGAATACTGGTGATAGTGGAATGGACGGAGGGAGGAGCATGAGAGAGAGAGAGAGAGAGAGAGAGAGAGAGAGAGAGATAGGATGCAGGTTAGTAAGATAAGACTATTGACTTTACATTTAAATTCTTGGAGATTCTAGCCGTCGGGGAAGCAAGTAAACGGAAGGGATTTCCACAAGCGGGTAGTGCGAGAAAAGAAGAAATGTGGTAACTGAAAACAAGAATAGTACCATTGTTAGTAGGTGTGATTATATCGATAAAAAAAAAACAACTACACATTGAAAGAATTAATGGAAATCTCAGCTTAAGAGGTACACAAAAAAGTTGTCGTGATAAGTCCAGCCCACACACAAAGAAGAACTTTATCTATGTAACGCTAGCGATGTTATGGGAGATTGAAAAACAAATGTAGCCATAATATCATGGCACTGCTACTACTACCTCAAAATCTGATGATGGCAATAATAATAATAATAATAATAATAATAATAATAATGAACGAAACATAAAAACCAATTTACGTATTATCCCCAAATGAATAATGGCGTTGCTTATGTATGGAACTAGTACTTCTGCTTTGCATCGGAATATTTGTTCGCTCTGTCGAACATCAAATTGTCGCTTCTCTGTGCTTCATTCTAGGATCAGTATGACATTTCTAAACTTCGAGAGAATATACATACATATCCATAATAGTTTTAAATTATTACCCGAAGAAGAACAAGTATGTTCTGAAATATTAGATATTTTTTTATATAAAGATAATTTATATTATATAATATTTATAATATATATATATTATAATATATTATAATATATTATATATTATAATATATAATATTATATAATATTTTATATTAGATATTTTTTTATATAAAGATAAAGAATGTTTGATAATCTATTGTAATAGAATCATTATAATATACACAACCGGGCAAAATTATTAGGCCACCCCAGTTTTTAAAAAAAAATTATGTATTTCATATTATTTTTGTATTTATTGTCAAGTGGATAAATCTTAATGAAAATAGAATGGTTCTTTTGTTAATACTGCACAATAACATGTGTATCAAATGAACTGCTCTGGTGTCCAGTTTTTGTGCTATTTTCTCTATGCTAGCCTCTTCTTCTTTTTATTGGGTGGCCGAAGCAAAGATTTCCTGACTGCCTTATAAAATTTTTCAAAGTAAAAATAACAAACGGACCACACCATTTCATTTAGAATTACCCACTTGGCAATAAATACTTAAAATAATATGAAATACATCATTTTTTAAAAACTGGGTTGGGGTAATAATTATGGCCGGTAATATACACTGCTTATATACAAGACCTTAAAATTTCCCAACTCTGTTTCCATGCACCGATGGCTTAGGGTGTAGAGACTCCGACTGACATCACATCGTTCGAGGTTCGATCCCGGCCAGAAGCAAGTGGATATGTCTAGCCACGTTGATGAGATTTGATACAATGAAACGGGCTTATATGTGGGTGACTAATATATGTATATATAAAATTAAATACATAATTTTTGGTTATAATTAAAATAAACTAGTACATAGTAATATTAAAAGTGTTCAATGAAATTATATTGTAGAACTTTTGAATATTTCTCATTTGTAAAAGAATTATTACGCGACCTAGGTTTCTACACGTGAAGTTTTCAGGCGATTTGCTATAACAGATTTTACCGTTTTTTTAAGAACGCTCTCGTAAAGGGGATATTTTTTTGAACGCGCAATTTTCAAAATTAGAAGTTAAAACGTTTTCATCCATGATTGTATGACCCTAATGGGTATTTTATGGTATGGTTACACTTACTCATAATTTCTGTTCTTTCATTCAGTAATTCATTTTTGTTTGGGAATAACATTATAGCTCACTTTTCTTCCTGACACAGTCTACATATTTTGCCACCGTTGTAAGATTTGGCTGTTTTCATGTTATGCCTGGGTCTTTTCCATATTTTAATTTCAATTTACACACGTGGCTAGCCAATTTTGTACAATTATTTAAGTTTTCTAATTCAAATGTAGACCTGTGATTAAACTACCAGGTCTTAAAAGTATATATATATATTAACTTCTCTATCTCTTACAGTAAAGCTATAAATAACAATATTCAATTATGCAACGTTCAGCTTTTAGTTTTCGCCTGACGATTGCAAGTGACTGTTAATTTCAACAAAATGAATAAAGCTAATTTTTAACAGGAAGATGAATCAGGCGTCATCGATAATTATACTGTGGTGTTGAAATGGCTACCATATTCTCCTGATTTGACACCTTGTGATTTCTTTATGGACTATGTGAAAGGACAGGTCACACTTCTTCTCAAACGCTGAGAAAAAATTAAGCAGGAAATCACTGAGCTGCTGAAAAATGTTACGCAAGACATACTACAGCATGTTCAACAGGAACTGGTCTAGCGATTTGATGTACACTACCGACCATAATTATGAGGTGACCCTTGTGTTTTAAAAATATATATTTCATACTATTTTTCAGTATTTATTGCGAAGTGAATACTTGTAAATTAAAATAGAATGATTCTTTTGTTAATACTGCACAGTAACATGTCCATCAAATGAATTTATAAATATTTAATAATTACCTGTATTGCAGTTTCATCAATGAAAGAATGAAGAAAATTTAGGGTGATTCGGACGAGTTCATCTTTGCTTCATTGCCTTGTAAAATTTTGCAAAGTAATAACAACAAAAGAACCATTCTATTTTCATTCGGTAATAAATACTAAAAATATTATGAAATACATCATTTCTTTAAAAAAAAACATGTTTGTCTAATAATAATGGCCGCTAGTGCATATTATGTCACATTTGGTTTGCATATTAAACATTTGTGAAGTTTTGTGAAATCGGTAATAAGATCGACTTTCTCTTGAATATCTTGTTTGAATTTTAATAAATATATTGGTTATTGTTCAATATTAATCCTATTTAATTTTGTTTAGCAGAAATTTTTTTTTTTTATAAGCGTTTCACCCCGAGCTGCATATGACCTTCTGCCCTCATATGCAAACCTGGTGAAGTGAGGAAAAACAGACGATCCTTCATGCCCCATCTGCCATAAAAAACAAACAGTAGAGCATGTCCTAAGCTCATGTAAAGTAGCCCTGGCTCAAGGAAGGTACACATGGAGGCACAATCAAGTGCTCAAAGAGATTGTACAAGTAGTCTGGGCTAGTACCAACACCACAAAAGGGAAAATCAGGATTCCAAAAGCATCCGCAACATTCTTCACGGCAGGAGGCAGCAAATCATGGCCAAGAACAACAGTACCACTTGGAACATGCAGGCAGAGTATGCTGGACGGGGCAGATGACTGGGAGTGCACTGCAGACCTCCCAGAATGGAAGAGTCACCCAGAGATCATCAGCAAGAGTGGCATGAGACCAGACATAGTAGTCCACTCTCAGTCAACCAAGCAGCTGATTATAATAGAACTCACAGTGCCATATGAGAACAGAATGGAGGCAGCTCAAATCTACAAGACTGGAAAGTATGCTGATCTGGCAAACAGCCTGAGGAGAGAAGACTACCAGGTCAAAGTCCTCACTGCAGAAATTGGAGCTAGGGGGTTTGTAGGAGCGTCTGCATACAGCCTCATGAAACAGCTCTCAGTTGCAGGGAGGGAAAAAACCAGAGCCCTGAAAGCAATGGCAGAAGCGGCAGAGAGATGTTCAAGCTGGATCTGGTCAAGGAGGAATAAAAGTGAACTCCATAAGGCTTAACTTTCCTACAAATATCAGGTGTACCTTTGGCTAAGTGGTTAGTGCGGGAGTCTTTGAGTGAAAATGAGCATACCCAGAAGGTCACGGATCCCATCCGTGGCTCGTCCCAAAAAAAAAAAAAGAAAAAAAAAAAGAAAAGGCAGCAGAGGGACATCCGGAGTCATGAACCGGGTGTGGCCCAACCCCCTAGAGTGTCAGGAGATAAGGGCCGAAACACTTGCTTGACGGGGGCTTCTCTTCTGAGGACTCTCTGCTGCCACGCTCTCCATGAGTTTCTTTCTACCGTGAAACCGTTAAACGCTAAAATTTTGCGTCTCAGTCGTGTTCAGAATTAGATTCCCATTCTGTTCTAGGTTCAGTCAGTCAGTTGTGCCATACGTGCTACACACTTGGGCAATCATGTCTCGAAAGAGACATAACTGACTGGGCAGAGGATTATCCCGAAGTAGGTTGCCATTACTTTCTGCGGTAGACTGGTTTCCAGCCAAGGATAAAGAACTCAGTCTGTCATGTTATTTAAACCCATAACTTGAGAGAAGAGATGAATTGTTACCTTTCCCAAGGGTATTTGCGCGTAAGTGAATTCAACTTGAATTTAAATTCGGCGCTCCGATTTCTCCTTTGGAGCCGATATCAACTACACCACAACGCACATTTCTATTCTAATTTTTTTAAAAGAAATAACTAGGTTATTAATCATATTATCAACATTTATTTATAAATGGAACTTTGCTTGTGTGTGTGTATATGTATTTGTTTGTCAGTGTGTGTGTGTGTGTGTGTGAGTGTGTGTGTGTCCGTTACCTATATACTCCGAAACGGCTGAACCGATTTTCTTGATAATTTACACAGTTGTACTATAAGCGTCTGCGAGTGTTATTAGTTAGGTTTTGTGTCGAGGTACCCCCGATAAATATCGAAAATCGATAATCGAAAAAATCGGGTTAGAGAAATGGTGGTCCGATCTTAATCAAATTTGATACACTCATAGACAAAGACATAAGAAACGATATTCAGATGTTTCAAGGTTGCAGTTCTTACAATAGTGCAGAAAATTGATAATATATAAATATATAAAAGGCAAGATGTTTGTGTGTGTGTCTGTTTATCTGTATTTTTTCAGCCTTTTTAATTTAGTTTTTGCTTCGGGTCTGGCTCTAAGTAGGTATAATTGTAGTTCTTAGTTTCAGCTACGATACCATTTACTCAGAGGACTTATTTAGCTTTCAAAATTCAGTTTACGACAAAAAAAAAACTATTTGATATCGATACCAGGAAATCAAAATTTGAGTTACATCCATTCATTTTTCTTTCAGTCTCCGCTTTCGCCATAACTTGAAACAACTATTGCTGTTTAGTCTTTCGTGCCAACGTCCAAAGAGTCTGAGCTCCAGGACCATGGTTTAGTTTTAAAGCTTTCATTTCCCTCGAGCAACGCCGGGCTATACTGCTAGTCTTTTTATAGAAATGTATTGCTTGTATCGTAACTGAAAAACACGTATTTTCATACGTTCCCAGCGAATTAATTTGTTTCTGAGGGAGTCACTATTTGTCCACTATCTGATCGATGCTTCTTATTCGTAACAGCAATGATCCCCTTCTTGACCGAAGAATCACGAGTGATGAAAATGGGATTCTTGGTGATGAATGTCAACGATGGCTTCATCGTAATATATACCTCAAAAATTTCCTAAAACCAAAGTTGAATCAGCAAATATAGTGATTGCCTGGTGATTTGCAACTGGTGTTATCGACATCAGCTTCCTGGAAGCCAATCAAAACATTAATGCAGAGCTTTACTGCAATTAACTTGCTGAAGTGCATCCTCGCCAGAAAAAAAAGCCTTCATTAGTAAATTGGCGTGGTCAAATTCTGCTATTCTACTCATAAGAAACGATATTTAGAAGTTTCAAGGTTGCAGTTCTTATAATAGTGCAAAAATCGATAACATATATATATATATATATATATATATATATAAGGCAAGATGTTTGTGTGTGTGTCTATTTATCTGTCTGTATGTCCTTTATACAAATCCACAATTTTTATCCGATTCTCACCAAACTTCACACAAATATTCTTTAGGCTGAGTGTGAGCTCCAGGACCATGGGTTAGTTTTAAAGCTTTCATTACACCCGAGCAACGCCGGGCTATAATGCTAGTTTCGACTAATTTCAACATTTCTACAGTTAGTTTTTCAAAAATAAAATTATGCTTTTTAAATCGGCTATTATTTTTGTAACAACTTAATACTATACAAAAGACACACCCTTTCCGCTTTGTCATCAATGTTTTGCGACATAATTTTATTTCAAACACAGGGATTTTCGTTGTTCTTTACTTGTAAACTGAAGCAAAGTATAACAAAATGTTGCATAAATAATCGAAAATCGAGATTTGACGACTTGTCAGCGCTCCACGCAAAAAAAGAAAAAAGAATGAAATAAATAGTAAAAAAAAATAAAAATAAATGCAATTAAATTTGTTATTTGCTAGTGACAATGCTGCAAACCTTATCAGCAGAACTTGTAAATGTCAGAAGGCACCAGAAAAAGACAAGTTTCTCGCCAGAAGTTTGGTGGAAATGGAAGAAATTAGAATCAGGGTCGAGGGCGGGGAAGTGAAGCAGAGACAAGGAAATATTGAATTTATTTTAAAAAGTTGAAATTCTCTAACACAACATGACACATGTTGAGAACATTGAAGTGCTGAATGTTAATGAAATGCGATCGGAAATATGTGGGTGAAGCCACCACCTTTGTTCATCAGCTTTGTTCGCCATTGTGTCTTCTTCCATTAACCGTAATTGTTCGCGTATAATCCGCAGTTTTTACAGTGAGGTGCGAAATTCTGAAAAAAAAAACTTTCGTATATAAGACGCACTGTTTTTTTTTTTAAATAGAGTTTGTGGTAGTTAACGTGTATGTAGCACAACGGTTATTGACGCACAAAAATCGAATGGGCTTTTCATATTGCATTCACTTTCACACAGATGTCTAACGTTAAGTACTCTGTAGTTTTGGTCGGAATTTGTCTAAGAGAAAGACAAGTCTAGGTTGAAAACTGATTGAACAAAAGGCACCGACTTGGCGGCTTAACTCCAGCCGCTTCCCCACGACGAGATGTGGCTTCTCTTTATCTGTTCTATAAATACTTTCATGGCTTCTGCTCCAACGAACTTAAGTCACTGGTGCCTCTGCAACAGGTGTTTATTCGTGCAAACCAGACTGGCAACTTGGTCCCACCCATTCACAATTATATCAATCAAATGCAGACGACAATTCTACTCCTGCAGCTTCTTCTCTCGAACTTCCCGCCAGGGAACTCCTTCCATATTCTTGCTTTCCTGTCGGCTACAACCTCCAGGAATTTAGATGCAATGTCAATACTCATCTATTAACCACTTGACTCTAGTTCTTTCACCACCCCGTATATCCTTTCCTTTCTCTCCACCTTTGCATCTGTCATCACACCTGTATTCCCATCCTTCTCTTGCTCCTTTCTAACTGGTTTGTCTTTATCTTCACTCTCTTCTACTTAATCTTTTTACTCTTATGTAGTCCCCTGCACATCAGTGGCATTACCGACTTGCTCGGGGTGATACGATTTAATAAAAAACAAAAGGCTACCAATTTGGTATGGAAATCACAGTGGCATCCTTTGGCATGAGAAGGTTTGGAGGTTAGACGCAGGGCTAACAACTCTGCCCCGTAAAAAACAGTTTATTTCGGAAACAGTAACCAAAAGTTACTGCCCTACACACCATTAGGGGTAAAATGGTGAGATGATGATGAACTGGAGAGGTAGAATTAAACAGAGGGGGGAATTTAAAGGGGGCCAATTAAACAGAGGGGAGAAAAATTACAAAGAAGGCCACTGTACATAGGTTACCTAGTTAAGTTAACTTGACGAAAGAACTAAAACATGAAACGCAATCTAAACTACCTTATTTTGGTCAGTGTCACCTGTGTTCACTGCAGGTGATAACTATTCTAACGGCATCAAAATGAACACCCGAAGTCAGTACAATCTAAAACACCTTTTGAATTTTTCCGGTACGTATCGTCTAAAAATATGTGGTGATTGCTGGACAATCTCATCAAAAATGAAGGAAAGACTTGAAGCAACCAAAATGTGTTTCTACAGAAGCATACTGTATATAAAGTGGGGGATCAATTCTATATTACAATCAATATATAAACTGACCCCTCACTTTGTGATCACATCAGTTTTTATACATTTATATTCCTGAGATCCAAAAGCACAAGGTTTCATTCCAGAAGCAGAGTTGAGTATTAAGAGACAGGCAAATTTCACTAGAAACAAAGAAGAGAGTACTGGATTGCTATGTGATGTCAGTTCTTCAATATAGCAGTGAATGCTGGACAATATCATCAAAGATGAAGGAAAAACGTGAAGCAACTGAAATGTGGTTCTGCAGAAGGATGCTGCGAATATTATAGCAATTAAACAATTTCCATGTACATCCGAGAAACAAGTAGAAATCTAAAAAAACCCTATATATTAACACAAAAGAGACATCACTAATAATAATCCATTAGTGATTCACAGAAATACATTCAACCACAATTTCGATTTTAAGAATGCCACACTAATAAAAAGAGTGAACAATTTATTCAGAAGAAAAGTTCTCGAGAGCGCCGCTATCCAGTACTACCAAAACATCAATTTGCGCCCCGGATTTTTCCCAATCTCACCTTTACTTATGGAAATTATACTGAAACAGACTAACATACTTAATAAAAAGTTAAAAGAAAACGGTTGAATTCCTTTCATTTTATTATCTCGTGACTTTGCACTACACATAAAGAAATTCTAAAAACTAAAATATTATGTGAATCTTTTGAAATGATTTGTGAGCCTCCTTGTGGTTGCCAACATTGTTTGTTTACAGATACGTAATTTCGAATAAAGCTCATTTCTTCTTTTTTTTTATCATATCACCCCAGGCAAGGCGATAACGCTACTGATGCGCAGGGGGCTACGTAAGGGTAAAAAGATTGGAAAAGAGAAAGCCCGGAAAGCACATCCTAACCAGGGAACAAGGGATGAGCCTCTTCACCTGTTCAATAGACGTGGGTGGAGTGTGAACCGGGTGATTTTTGCCTTGATAAAGTGCATCACAGGACGAAACGTGTAGGCGATTTAAAATACAGTTTTCCTCTTGTCTTTATTTTATTTAACCATCCTGTCCTTAATCTCAGATCATAACTGAGTATATTTTTACAATTGACATTTACTTAGTCATTACAGTGAAACCGCAGACATGTTCACCAAAAATGAAATGTACTCAAATCCTGAAAGCTTGACAGAGAATACGCGAAACCATCGCGTCAAATTCATTCAAAGAATGTTGAATCACAAACGCATTGAACAGCAGAGAAGATGACATTCCTTTTGCGACAAAAGGACAGAATGACTCTGTGAAAGACGATGACATTGAAAATGACGAAGACATCTACGACACTGAGAAATGAAAATGTCATGATATCTGTCTTTGGAATTGACAGAAGGGAAGCAGGGTAAAATATGCTTAATATCTGTACGAATATTTTCTTTTTTAAATAAATGAAGTTTTCGTCTTAACTCTTAATGGCACATAAAAAAGGAGGTCCACCAAAGGGCACTTGGGGATTCTGACTTCTTCTTCATGTGCCCTGTCCTTTCAGAACGTGGGCGATCATGGCTCTCCATATTTCCCTATCCCTGGTGGCTCTTAACACGCCTTCTTCTGTTACACCACGTAACCCTCGTTCCATCATCCACCTAATTAGGTCCTTCAAATATGTTATCCGCTGCTTTCCCCTGCCTCCTTTTCCCTCTGACTGGCCTGTTAGTATCAGGTTCTCCAAGCCCTCTTTCCCCATTGCCCGTCCAAGGAACTTCAGCTGTCTCTTCCTGATGCTCAGTATTAATTTCCTTTTCGTTTCCATCATTTCTAAAATCTCACCATTGCTCACATGCTCGATCCATGATATTCACAGCATCCTTCTGTAGAACCACATTTCAGTTGCTTCAAGTTTTTCCTTCATCTTTGATGATATTGTCCAGCATCCACTGCCATACTGAAGAACTGACATCACATAGCAATCCAGTACTCTCTTCATTGTTTCTAGCGAAATTGTCCTGTTTCTTAATACTTTACTCAACTTCTGGAATGCTTTTTTCGCCATGCCAATTCGCCTTCGGATCTCTGTGTCGCACTTTCCGTCAATGAACATTAAAAAAAATCGATATTATTTCTATGTTAGAACCGCTGATAGTTTCTGTATGACTATCCGTCAGGCAAACTAGTTGTGCTAAAAAGAGATAAAGCAGACTGCACAAAAAATATTAAATTTTAAAATGCAAATTCTTCTTCTTCATATGCCGTGTCCATTTAGGACGTGGGTGATGATGGACTTCCACTTACCCCTCTCTCGTGTTGCTCTCAATATATTTCCTTTTGGTATCTTTTCCAAACCCAATTCCGCCATCCATTTGCTCAGGCCTATCAAATATGTCTCACGCTGCTTTCGCTCGCCTTTTTTTCATTCTGTCCGTCCCGTGAGAATTATATTCTCCAGGCCCTTCCTCCTCAATACGTGTCCCAGAAATCTCAGCCATCTCTTCTCGTTTGCATCTTCCTCTAACATCCCAAGTGGTCGCTCCATGGTATCTTCTGTAGCATTCGTCTGTTGAACCCCATTTCTGCTGCGCGGAAAAGACAAATATGGTCTTCGCAAAATCTCACCAATTATCTTGCCTCTACCAGATAATAAAATGTTGATACGTTTAGTAATTATTTGATATTTTTAGTGGGAGCGCAGTCTCAGTTAAATTTTAAATGCCGAAATATTTTATATGTAATCTTATCCATATTTTATACGTAATTTTATACATGTAGAAAAACATTTTTTTTTAGATAAATAGTTTGTAGTTCATATGATTTATTGTTAATTTTGCCATAAAAATGTATTTTTTATACTTTTTAATGCTACAATACTAAACTCGAATGTGCGTTGCGGTGCACGAGATCTCGGCTCGGAACAAAAAATTGGGGAACCGAGTTTGAATTCCGGTTGGAATTCCTTGCATTCACTTACGCACAACTACCATTGCGAAAGATATTAATCTATCTTTTCCCTCTAGTTATGGGTTAAATAATAAGACAGATTGTGTGCTATAGCCTTGGTCGGCAACCAGTCTACCGCAGAAAAATCAATGGCAACATACTTCGGAATAATCTTCTGTCCAGTCAGTCATGTCTCTTTCGAGACATGATCACCCAAAGCGTGTATCACGTTGTCGTTTTGCCGTTGAAATCTATTGTAGCTAAACTTATTACAAAAAAGTACTGTAGACATTTGATTGGAAAGGGAGGGCAATACTTACATATAGGTGAAGTTCTAACAAATGATACCCACTTTGTGTCAGGGTGAAGCGAGGAACAATTGCAATTTAGAAGTGGTTCAGTCAGTTAAGTGCCATACGTTATACACGCTTTGGGCGATCATGTCTCAAAAGACTTGGAAGACGATTATCCCAGAGTAGGTTGCCATTGCTTTCTGCGGTAGACTGGTTGCCGACTAAGGCTATAGAACGCAATCTGTCTTATTATTTAACCCTTAACTGGAATTAAGAAACTGATTAATACATTTCCCGTAAGTGAATGCGACGAATTCAACTGGAATTCGAACTCGGCTCTCCGATTTCTCGTTCCGAGGCGATATCTACTGCACCACAAAGCACATACGAGGTGGTTCAACACTCCTCAAAACCTCCAATTTCACAATCATAGACTTTCCTGCCGGATGTAGTTTATTGTCATACCAAGGGCGTGAATGAGAATCTCCAAGTGGCTAAATGGTTAGCAAGGTTGTCTCACTAAAATCATGGCAGTTGAGTAGTGAGCCCGATTCTCAATGGGTGTCCCATTATTTCGGATTCGTGCCACATCTAACCTGCGCTTAGAAAAAAGAACAAATGTTTGGGAACCTCGAGGTGATGTAATGGTTAGCAAGATTGTCTTGCTAGAATCATTACAATTGAGTAGTGAGTCCGATACTCACCGGGTGACCCATAATTTCAGCCTTGTGCCACATCTAACCTGCGCTTAGAAAAAATAGCACATTTTCGAGCACCTCGAGGTTGTGTTATGGGTAGCAGGCTTGTCTTGCTAAAATCATTAAAATTGAGTAGTGAGTTCGATCCTCTATGGGTGCCCCATTCTTTCGGCCTTGTACTACATCTAAGATGAGCTTGGAAAATCATCATACCCAGAGCGTGAAGCGCCACCCAATAATATTGTTAGATTATATCACAAATGGCAGTGTCTTTTATGTATAATTCAAATCATTACTAGTAGAAATGTCTTATAATTTGAAATATCACCCGATAAATGAACGTGTATATAATTAATTAAGCATATATAAGAATATATAAGAATATAATTTGATAACACATCTGACAATTATTTTCAAGCAATGATGGCTTCTAGCCTCCCTAAGTTTACTAAGAATGGTAAATTGACAACGAAGGTGTGCTCGGTATAAGAGGTAAAAACAAGGGTAAGCTCTAATATTTACTGAAGGTTTTGCCGCTTCGCATAGTTCTAAAGATTAGAGCAATATTTTATCATCTAAAAATACGCTAATTTGCTAGCTGAAAAATAGATTCTTCTGTCGTCAGCCAGACAATGTTTTGCCATAGAAAAAAAGGCATTTTTGTAACGGGAAGAGGGTGTCTTCTATCGCCGGAAAGCGAGTTTTTATGTCGCTTGAAACAGCGTTCATCTTTCTCCGGAAAAAGTGTTCTTCTGTCTCGTCTAAAGTAGGACTCTTTTATTGTCAGAAAAAGCGTTCTTGTTACCTGTTGCCAAAAAGAACCGTCTTTTGCGGCCAGAAAGCGTAAATTTGTCATTGCAAAGTTGACTCTTAAACCACAAAAAACTGAGTTTTTATGTCATCAGAAAGATGGATCTTGTTCCAGCGGAAAAAAAGGCTTCTTCTACCGCCGGATAAAAGCAACTTTTGCTACCAGAAAGAATACAAATGTCGTCGGAAAGATAATTCTTAGGCCAACAGAAACAGAGTTCTTATGTCATCAGAAAAATGTATCTTATTACAGTAGAAGAAAGGATCTTCTGCTGGAAATAAGTTTCGTTTGTAGCTAGGGAGAGGGATCCTCTGTTGTATGAAGAGGGTTCTTCTGTTGTAGGAAGGAGGCTTGTTTTCGCCGTCAGAAGTAGACACTTTTTCTAGCTAGAAAGCGGCTTTTTTGTATAATATCAATTTTAATGCCTCTATGGGAATATTACTGAGTTTATTTTGGATCATTCTAGGGAACTATATCAAAGAAAATGGGGGAACTTTCAAGTGTTGTACTCCAGAGTCTCACAATGTTCTTATCTGTACAAAAGAACAACCCAAACTTAATCTTTTCAGAAACTGGATGGAAACGGTACCTCATACCAAACTGTAAAAGAGTGGTGTGTTAAATTCCAAAAAACAGATGACTTAAAACTCAAAAGGCAGCCGTATGCTATTAACCGGGTTAAATCCTGAAATTGTAGGTCACGTTTCTGACTTAATCTAGACAGATCGATTAATCACAGTTTAAAAAATTGCTGAGATAATAAAGACTAGCAGTATAGCCCAGCGTTACCAGGGTGTAATAATAGCTTTAAAACTAATCCATGGTCCTGGAGATCAAACTCTTTGGACATTGGCACGAAAGACTAAAAAGCAGTAGTTGTTTCCAGTTAAAGCGAAACTGTAGACTGAAAGAAAAATGAATGGATGTTAGTCAAATTTTGATTTCCTGGTATCGATACCAAATAAATGTTTTTCATCGTAAACTGAATTTTGAAGGCTAAATAAGTCCTCTGAGTAAATGATATCATGGCCGAGACCATGCCATCTATAACCCGATATTTTCGATTATCGATTTTCGATATTTATCGGGTGGAACTCGACCCAAAACCTAGCTAAGAACACTCGCAGACGCTTATACTACAACTGTGTAAATTTTAAAAAATTCGGTCAGCCGTTTCGGAGTCTATAGGTAACGAACACACACACACACACACACACACACACACACACACACACACACACACACACAGAGTTCCATTCCTAAATAAGTTTAGATTTAGATTTACATATAGCAGGAACACGTAGCGTTTATAATTCGAGTAGTGGTTGGATTATTCAGTAGTAGCTGTCAACCAATTTGGTGTCATAATGTTTAAATTTTGACCCCAAAGGAAGTCATGTGAACATCCATAGTTTCATTTTGACACATTTTTAGCGATCTGGTGGTATCGCTTTTGAAGGGACTTGTCATTATTGATGAAACTCGGTTTCACCACTATAATCCGAAGATCAAACAATAATATATACAGTAATGGCACAAGGGTTTGAAGAAACACAAGATCCAGAAATCTTCAAGAAAGATCATGGCTAGATATTTCGGTTGGTGGCGAATGAAGAAATTGTTTTGATGAGTGACAATGTTCAAACGCGGGGGAAAACAGTAAAGGTTGGATACAGCACTGGCTGCGTGAATTAACTTCGTTGAAAGAACGACAGGAAAAGCAGCCGATAGGCGTTCGCACTTTTCAGATCGATTCCCGCTTGTCATAGAGCCGACAAAGACGACATTTTAAAGAATCTATGGTTTGACTGTACAGATCATCCGACAGAGCTTTCTCCTTCTGACAATTTCCTGTTAACACATCTTAAAAGGCGTTTGAAAGGGAAGACATTTTCGGAGGTTTCTCAGGTGATTGCAGCAGTAGAGCTGTATTTCAATAATCAAACATCGGAACATTTTCGGAAGATTCGAAAGAAACCTGAGAAAAGACGCAGGTAGGATGTTCATCTTCAATGGAAATATATGAAAAGGATACAGCTTTAATGATTTTTAGGTAATTCATTTTTCTTTCATTTTTCGGGTAGCTAAACCTTTATCATATACACGTACTTGTCCAAAACTGTTAGGCCTGCAGCAATTAAAATATATATAGATAGATAGATAGATAGATAGATAGATAGATATCTATATGTTGCAGTAAACTACGTCTTCATTATAAATTTACGATAAAAATATTACTATACATGTATATATGTGTGTGTGTGTTGTACATGTTACTGTAAACTATGTCTTTTATTATAAACTTATAATATATATACGCCGGTCATAACACATTACATTGCATTTGAATACATGGTTCTGTTGTCATTTCCCGCTATCATGCGGTGTGACGTCATAGAACCGTATTGCAAATTTTCGAACTGCGTTTGTTATTTTTGATAACTATTGCCGTTGCCTAGCGGAGTTTTATGTCAACACAAAATGAAATTGTCGGTGATGGTGGATGTTATTGTGTCACCATCTTGATAACCTATCTGAAGATGGCTCAAGTGAGCCGAAGGGTTAGAACCAAATTCCAAATGTTGGAGAACTTTTGTCTTTATTTTCAAATGAAATTAAAGCCAAAATACGACGTTCCGAACGGCTCATGATTAAACATAATAGATAGACATTCATTGTCTCTTATATTTAACAGTATATGTCTAGAAAATCATTTGCTGCCTCGATACACTATATATATATATATATATATATATATATATATTACAAAAAAGAAAAAGAAAACGTAGATTAAAAAACCACAATTCAAGCATGTACTTTTATAAAGAGTGCTCGATACAGAGTAGAGATTAATATTGTAATTTTGTTATTACAATGGTTTATAAAGGTACAATATCACTACACAAAAGTTTACTGTTTCAGAACAGAGCATATTTTATACATATCACCTGAAGAGGAACAATTTTGTTCTGAAACATGAAAAACTTTGTGTAGTCATATTATGCTTTTATAAACCATTGTAATAACAAAATTACAATATATATATATATATATATATATATATATATAATTTCGAATAAGGAACGACATATTGTAAAATTGTTCAGTCAAAAGTACACTACGAGAAACTTTCTACTGAGATTATGGAAAAATGAAAGAAAGAATGCACTCATTGAAAAGATAAAAAACGAGTAAAAAAAAATGTTGGCTTTAAGAATGTCACAAAAAGAGATTTGAGAGATTGTAAAAACATAATTCAGAATAAAAATGGATTGAGTAGCAAGAAATATTTGAAGAAGTCGGTGCTCCCAATCTATATATACAAAAGGCAATATGTGAGTCTGTGTGTGATTGTTCCCCATGCACGCCTACATTTTTTAAGCTACGCCATTCAAACTTTCTAGGGACACATATCTACAGGGAAGCCAGGTCGACACATACTTTTTGAGCTTAAGTTCAGTAATTTTGCTTTTGGCACTTTTTGGTCAATGGAGCCGATTGTTTACATTTGCTCCGTAAAACATCTAAGATATAAGAGGATTGCTAAATTCCGTCACAGAAATCAAAGCACACGTGTCAAACGCGACTAAAATATTTCTTTACTAAAAAAAGAGCCCTTATATATAATTTTTATTCCGACGTTTTAAAAATTCATTTAGTCAACAAAAAAATGTGAATATTTTTCCCCGTAATTTTGAAACAAAAGAAATATTTTTTTAAAAACAAGTATTTTTTCAAACAAAAACAAAATATCTAAAAAGAAAAGTGCCAATAGTTAATTTAATTATTTAATTTTTTTTTTTTCAGATTTAATATTTCATACTTCAGAAAATAAATTTTTAAAAAAAGCACTAAAACTATACTTTTACTCTTTTCGAATACTACAGCAACATGCATTCAGTGCCTTCTTAATGCTGTTACGATGTTAATAATTAATAAATAGAAAGAGACTATTAATAACATTGGTTGAAACAATGAAAGCAATCAATCTGCCACCTTTATGTAACCACCAGGTAGAGAATCATATAATTGATTTTTAGTGTCGAAGACAAGAGAGATGGTATAATGTTTGGGGCTAATATCGCAGTTATTAAAATTATAGGCTGCTTCAAAGTTGATGATGGTGCAAGAATTTTGACTATTTTTTAAAATCTTGAGAACGGCGACTTTTGAATGAGAGATTTCAGAAAAAAAGAAAAATTGAACAAAAGAGCACCCCCATAAGATCTAATTGCCCTTAATAATATGCAAAGCTAAATATTGCCAAGCATAAACAAAATGGCTTCAAAGATAAGAAATTAACGGAATAGTTCGAAGTCTTTCGTGATATTAAACCAATAGAAAACCTTTACTTCATCAATGAACTGAGAATGAAATTCCAGTAAAGACCTCTGGGTAACAATGCGAACTGCAACAAGTGATGCTCAACTTGTAACATGTGAAACGTTGGCAAGAACAAAAGATGAAAAAAATTATGAGATTCTAAAAAGTCATGGAGCCAATATCTATGGAGGACAGTATTTCTACTCGGACTGAAAAATTGGAGAGCCGATCTCGACTTCCGGTCACAATCATTTTATTCACTTACGTAAGAACGATATGAATGTATCATCTCTCCCCATTAGCTATGCGTAAATAGCAGGTCCGACTGAATCCTATAGCCTTGGTTGGCAACCAATCTACGACAGTAAGAACCGCAAACCTAATGCGGGACAAATCTCCGGTTGGAAACCGTTTGTGGAGCCAAAAGACCCCATGAAACTACCAGGGAAGAACCCGATTCAATCCGTTCATTGTGACTGCTCCCACGTACAGATAATATTAATATATAAAATAATAAAATCATTTGATTCCCATATATGTGATATCATGATAATCAAATATACATTTGGCTGAGTTATATATTTCTATTTATATTTTAAACAAAAAATTAATGTTTCATTTAGGCTTGCATAAAAACTGACTTCGTAGCACAGCAATATTCAATTACGAAGGATGAATACTAAACAATATATATAATTTTCAAATATATATATAATATTGTGTGTTTGGGCAACAATCTCTCTTTTATGCAAGTTTATATAAATTTCTATGTGTTTTTATGATTTTTTTCTCATCAGAACTGAAATTATGTAAGAATTGTTCAAAGGTTTTGTATTTGGGATCGCATTCTGCTTTAGCCATTATAAAGCATGAATTCTGTTTTCAGTCCGAGTAGAAATACTGTCCTCCATAGATATTGGCTCCATGACTTTTTAGAATCTCATAATTATTTTCATCTTTTGTTCTTGCCAACGTTTCACATGTTACAAGTTGAGCATCACTTGTTGCAGTTCGCATTGTTACCCAGAGGTCATTACTGGAATTTCATTCTCAGTTCATTGATGAAGTAAAGGTTTTCTATTGGTTTAATATCACGAAAGACTTCGAACTATTCCGTTAAGTGCCATACAAAATAAACGTTTTGGGCAATCATGTCTCGAAAGAGACATGCCTGACTGGGCAGAAGATTATCCCGCAGTAAGTTGCCATTGCTTTCTGCGGTTGATTGTTTGACAGCCAAGGCGATATAATCCATTCTGTCCTCTTATTTAACCCATACCTGGAGGGAAGAGACGGATTAATTCGTTTCCCAAATGTATTTGTGCTTAAGTGAATGCAAGAAATTCAAGTGGAATTCGAACTCGGCTCCCCGATATGTTGTTCCGCAGCCGATATCCACTGCACCACAACGCACATCCAGTTTTGTTTTATTTGTAAATAAATATATTAAGTTTATGTATATAGTGTCATGTGTATGTCAAGTTCCGAATAAGTTTAGCACATTTTTGCCTTGTTCATAATGGATGTCATAAGGTGTACTATTTTTCTATTTATTAATAATTCATCTGTTATTTTTAAATAACTATGCAAAAGAAGATTAAATGTAATGAAGATATTAATAAAAAAGAGAATAATCCTACATAAATAAAATACCTAATGATAACACCTTGTCTGTCATTTTTAATAAAACGTGCATATATATATATATATATATATATATATATATATATATATATATATATATATATCGTCCTTGACCGTGTCTAGTTGCCCAACCTATACGACTTTCTGCAACAGCGCCGTCACCGCTGGTTTGGACATGTACACCGTGTACACGGGTTAAGGGACACAGAAGTTCCTTCTGTACAGGGAAATGGCCACCGATAAGAGAGCACTTGGGAAACATCATCGCTTCAAGTATGTCTGCAAAATGGACACAAAGGTGAAATCGTGAGATGGGAACACGTCGCCAACGATCACTCATGCAGTAGAAAGCAATTTACACCCAGTGCTGGAGCGAGGATAAAGAATCGGAGGCTTGCCACATGGGAGAAATGTGCTCAACGTAAAAAATCAGACTTTGGGCGTAGATCCCTGGTCTCTCGAGACCTCCGGATGCCACACACATTTTCTTTGTTGCCATTTGTACAACGTTTCGGCCGTTGTACGCTCCGGCCTTCTTCAGGTTCTTTCGAACCGAACCCTTTATTACAATCAACGTGGTATATGATCCTCATTCCTTGCGTAAAGCATCGATTGGAAGTCATGAGTTATCTCCCTCTAACCCTGCAATTTACTTGTTCACCACTGCTGTAGCCTGATATTGAAGTCACAGCTCTAAGAGTCAAGTCAGGAACTAACCAACTACTATATCCACTGGACCATGTATTTTTCCGTCTTCTCTTTAGACAATAGTAAAGAATAAAACGAATAACTGCTCGTGCGAATCTAATTAGTAAGTATGTGTGTGTGTGTGTGTGTGTTTGTGTGTGTGTGCGTGTGTGTGACATCTTTTCAAAATAATTATTCTTGTCGTCTGAAAAGGGTAAGCCCTGCACTTAAAGGGGCAGCCCACCTGGTGTATTTCTATAGACTCAAGTCGAGATTTACCGAGAGCCTCGAGCGAGATTTAACGAGAGCCTCGAGCGAGATTTAATGAGAGCCTCGAGCGAGATTTACCTAGAGCCTCAAGCGAAATTTACAGAGGACCTCAAATAAAAGCACAACTAATTTTTATCTATAGACTCAAATATTACCGTGGCCTACAAACTCGAGTATATAATCTAACCTATATCAGCAGATTTAAGCAAAACAAAAAAAAACAAAAACAAAAACAAACAAACAAACAAACAAACAAAAAAACAAATGCTTACATAATACAGTTTCAGGTAAAATATATCCAGTAATTGCCTATAGGCTTAAACCTAAACGGACTAATATTTGCCTATCTAAGCGTATCTACAACCAATGTTTTCTTGTACACTCTGGGTTAAATACAGTCAAAGACTCATCTATAAGTAAGACGAACTTTTTATATATGCCTTAAAACATACATACAATCTGTGTATAACTATTCAAGTATAAATAAAACTAATATTTACCTATGGCGATGAATATAGCCTCGATTAATATTCACTGATAGACTCGAGTATAAAAACAACCAATTCTTACCTATAAGTCAAGATGTTTACCTATCTTTAGACTCAAGTAGAATAGAAAAAATAATTACAAGATTAAATAACATATCAAGATTTGATATGTCGTAAAATCCAAACCAATATTTTCGACATATTGATCTGCATGAGATTACGTTCATATTATTTATCGGTTGAGTCATCGCACGTTTGCATATAAAAGTGGGACACTCACACCTGTATTTGATATGCAGACAAAACAACATGGGAATTTAAACGATTACACGAATATGTGTCATTATCCGATTATTGGTTACTTTGACTCTAGCGTCAATCAAGTGGCAGTGTAGAGGTTAATAAAGTAAGTAGTTTCTGGGCCAGGCGTCCCGGAAATAGTTGCGCTTTGGAAATTGAATAAGCAAGACTAAGATAGAGTGAGACAGAGAGGTAAAGAGAATCAGGCATTCTGCAATTATCCGAATAATGTCTTGTTGAAGGGAGGTGAAAGTGAAGGAAAATAGTCGATAAAAGGTTGAAGGAATGCAGGAGGCATGGAAGGGATTTTTGTGACTCTAGGTCTGAGCAATTCAGCAGGGTTTTGAATAAGTGTAATACTTATATATTAAATAATTTTGTCTTTGCAATAACGTATTGAGGCGGATGGCTAAAGTCGTTTATTCAGACATTTACCAACCTACTTACCTACCATTGGTGTGAATGACGCATCTAATATTCATACACATGTTAAAGTCGTGTCAGACATCAGAAATTAACTTAATAAACTGATTTATTGAAGGTCTCTTAAATATAAAAGTCAATCATATATAATAAAAAATAATGTATTATTTACGAGTGGTAGATTGTGTTTGGCTTCCTGCTGTTTTTATATTTAACATCTATGATTATGGTAATGTCAAGGGTAATGCTAAAGGTAAGGGTAAAAGTAATGGTAAAGTTAAGGATGTTGATAAAGGTAAGGGTAAAAGTAAAGGTAATGGTAAAGGTAAGAGCAATGGTAAAGGTAAGGGTAAAAGTAATGGTAAAGGTATGGGTAATGCTAAATGTTTGGGTAAAAGTAATGGTAAAGTTAAGGATATTGATAAAGGTAAGGGTAAAAGTAAAGGTAATGGTAAGGATAATGCTAAGGGTAAAGGTAAAAGTAATGGTAAAGGTAAGAGCAATGGTAAAGGTAAGGGAAAAAGTAATGGTAAAGGTATGGGTAATGCTAAATGTTTGGGTAAAAGTAATGGTAAAGTTAAGGATATTGATAAAGGTAAGGGTAAAAGTAAAGGTAATGGTAAGGATAATGCTAAGGGTAAAGGTAAAAGTAATGGTAAAGGTAAGAGCAATGGTAAAGGTAAGGGAAAAAGTAATGGTAAAGGTATGGGTAATGCTAAATGTTTGGGTAAAAGTAATGGTAAAGTTAAGGATATTGATAAAGGTAAGGGTAAAAGTAAAGGTAATGGTAAGGATAATGCTAAGGGTAAAGGTAAAAGTAATGGTAAAGTTAAGAGCAATGGTAAAGGTAAGGGTAAAAGTAATGGTAAAGGTATGGGTAATGCTAAATGTTTGGGTAAAAATAATGGGAAAGGTAAGGATATTGATAAAGGTAAGGGTAAAAGTAATGGTAAAGGTAAGAGTATTGCAAAAGATAACGGTAAATGTAATGGTGACGGTAAGGATAATGATAAAGGTAAGAGTAAAAGTAATGGTAATGGTAAGGATAATGCTATGGGTAAAGGTAAAAGTAATGGTAAAGGTAAGAGAAATGGTAAAGGTAAGGGTAAAAGTAATGCTAAATGTAAGGGCAAAATTAATGTTAAATGTAAGGATAATGGTAAAATTAAGGGTAAAATTAATGGTAACGGTATGGGTAATGGTAAGAGTAATAGAAATGGTAATGGTAATGGTAATAGTTCGGATAAGGTAATGGCAACGATAAGGTTAATTGTAATAGTAATGGTAAGGGCGAGGTAAAAGGTATTGGTAATATTAGTGGTAAGGTTGATGGTAAGTAATGATAACGATAAGTGCAATAGTAATATTAATGGCAGTAGTAAGAGTAAGTGTAAGAACAATGGTAAAGGTAATGGAATTACCAACTGCCTTGCTTGGTACACGAACTGGAACTACTGCTACCGTGTGAAGGACGTGTGTCTCTGCTGTTTATACATCCCGGGAAAACGCGGGAAAGCAAGATTATCACGTGATTGTCGCGTGTGTGTATGTACAATGAGTGAGTGCAGCTGTGGATGAATTGTATGGAAATACACGTGATGCCACAAGTGATATGATGCAAAAAGTAAGCAAAATATTAAGTAATGAAAAAATATTCCTAGAAACAAAAATGTACAAAGCGTTGTAATATCTAATCTTCTACAGAATGTTTGAAATCTAACTTCCCATTTTAAATAATAATATATTTATTAACTATAATTTTTATCTTATATGGATAGGAGAGAAAAGCGTTTAGCATCGGATCTTAATTAAAATGCGATATCGCTAGCAGATTTCGCTAGCAGCTTCTCAAGCCGTCTAAGAATCGCGTAGATTGATTTCACCAGCAACTGCTGTGATACGGAAGAAAACATTTTGTATTCGTCTTTCAGGACGTGGAGAATTTCTCACTTTCAGGACGTATTGAAGACAAAAGAATCGGGTCCAAACAGCGAGTTACTATTTAGTGAGTAGCAAAATGTCGAGACGAAGACGAGTTGGTAAAAGGACAAATCTCATTCCGACCGATAAAAGACAAGAAGTTGTAAAGGGCCAAGATCGTCCACGTCCTGATAAATAGTGGCAAAGCATAAATTAACTAGCAGTCCTCTCACCAGATGCACAAAACGTGTATGTGCCTCCGGTAGAGCGACAGGTTAGAATCTTTGACAAAGATATTTGAACGTAGGAAATTATCCACAAGACATTTTTTTCTTCTATGAGCCACGTCTTTTCAGGTCTTAGGTGATCATAGCCCTCTACATCTACCTATTATTTGTATTTCTTAACAACCTTTCTCCTGCAAGACCGATATTCCCTGCTGAACATTCGACATTTAATAAAGGTATTGATAAAATCGTTAAATTTTGATGTTTTCGTAAGACTAAATGTCTTTCAGAATGTTCCTATCAGCAGGAGGAAAAAACAGCATCAAGAGTAGCTAATGCGGCGGAGGGCGGAAACATGGTTTCCCTTAAAGACTGCTTTAAAAAAGGTTGGTTGAAATACAAAAGTAAAAACAAGCACAAATGTTTTAAAATTCGTTAATGAACATATTCTCTACGTGAGTTCTCTTCCTGAAACATTTTAAAAAATTGAAGAAGACGCCGAATGAGAAGAACAAGAAGAGGAAGAGATAGAAAGAGATAAAAAAAATAAAGTTCAAAAAAAGAAAAGAAAAGAAAAAAATGCGAAAATGAAAAAGAAGATAAACTGTGAGGGAGGGAGAATGGAAGGAGAGGATTAAAAATGAGAAAGAAAGAAAGAAAAAAAGAAAGAAAGAAAAAGAAAAAGAAAGAAAAAATTAAGAATAAAAAAAAATGAAAGAACAGGATAAGAAAATAGAGCAGAGAGAGAGAGAGAGAGAGTGGGGGAAGATGAAGAGAAAAAGATAGAATGAGATGAAGGCATGAAAGAGTAAAAAGAAAAATAAAACGAAAGAAGATTGTGCCGTTAGGAAGAAAGGGAAACCTTGATGGTCTGGTTGGTGGGTGATTTTGTGAACCACCATATAAACACCTCTGTTGGTTATTTAATGCCAAAATCAAATTATTTTGAACGCAATCGTATGTCTTTAACTAGACATTGGTCACTTTACTATAAATATGTATTATCGATAATTTTATTATAAATAAGGCCAAAAGTATGGGTAGGATGGAACAGTGAGTTGCCCAATTTTACTACAAAAATATACTTTTGGTCATTTTCTTTTTATATAAAAATGTATTACTACTATTTCTAATATAAAAAAATGATTTTTATAATATCATGACGTTTTGTTTCTGTTTGAGATTTCATTATTTTCCCATAGCTGGGTTACTAACAGGTGCTACCACTTAAGGTGATATGAGAGAATGCTAGTATGAAGAGAGACGTATTAAGAAAAGAAGAAGCTAACAAAAATATAGTGAAAAGAAGAAAAAGAAGAAGCAGAAGAATGTAGGAAGAAAAAAGTAGATACGAAGAGAAAAAATTGTAAGAAAGAAAGAAAGAAAGAGAGAAAGAAAGAATAAAGAAAGATGAGAAATAAAGGAGATGACGTAGGAAAAAAGAAACGTACATGAAAAGGAAGTATACAAGGATGAAAGACGAAGAAGAAGAAGAAGAAGAAAATAAATCTGTCTAAGAAATATCTGAAAAAATGTCCGCTTAGATCTGATCATTTTTATACCATGGCCTGTCAAGTTGAAAAGCCGCTCGTGCCGTCTCTAATTTGTCTATGGCGCTTTGATGGTCTCTGACCATTTTACTTTAAAACAATTTATTCATTATATATATATATACTAGCAGTATAGCCCGGCGTTGCCCGGGTGTAATGAAAGCTTTAAAACTAATCCATGGTCCTGGAGCTCAGACGCTTTGGACGTTGGCACGAAAGACTAAAAAGCAAGAGTTGTTTCCAGTTAAAGCGAAACCGTAGACGGAAAGAGAAATGAATGGATGTAAGTCAAAATTTTGATTTCCTGGTATCGATATCAAATAAGTTTTTTCGTCGTAAACTGAATTTTGAAGGCTAAATAAGTCCTCTGAGTAAATGGTATCATGGCTGAGACTAAGAACTACAATTATACCTACTTAGAGCCAAACTCGAAGTAATAACTAAAATAAAAGGGCTGAAAAAATACAAACATACAGGCTGATAAACAGACACACACACAAACATCTTGCCTTATATATATATATAATCGATTTTTTGCACTATTGCAAGAACTGCAACCTTGAAACTTCTGAATATCGTTTCGTATGTCTTTGTCTATGAGTGTATCAAATATAATTAAAATCGAACCACTCCTTCTATAAACCGATTTTTTCCATTATCGATATATATCGGGGTACCCCGACACAAAACCTAGCTGAGATCACTCGCAGACGCTTATATTACAACTATATAAATCTTCAAGAAAATCGGTTCAGCCGTTTCTGAGTCCATAGGTAATGGACACACACATAGACACATACGCACAGACAAAGTTCCATTTATATATATATATATATATATATATATATATATATATATATATATATATATATATATTATGCATTATTCTTGAGCAATGAATTGAGTTCTTTTGGTGAATGGCGTATGTATAACCCAAAATGCTAAAATACCCCATTTCTTATTCCATACGTATATGGCTTAGGAGTTAGCGACTCCGACTGCTACCAAATCAGTCGAGTTTCGATTCTGGCCAGAAGCAAGTGGATGTGTCTAGCCACATTGATGAGCTGTGATTCAACGATTGAGCTCTCTGGAGAAGAACAGTTTCCACTTCTGCAATATACGTATTACTCTTCAAAAACGAATTGTGTTCTTTCGGTGACTGACGTGTGTATACACTCTTTATATACAACACGTTAATATTTCTTTTATCTAATTCGATGCGTCTATAGCTTAGTCGGTAGCGACTCCGATTTATACCAAATCTGTCGAGTTTCGATCTCGGCCAGAAGCAAGTGGCTGTCTAGCTCACTCTTTAGTCACCCGATCGCTTTTTACCCAGGATTGAAAGCCCAAGCAAATTGGCGTCAGTCGGCGATTCTACCTCTGATAGAATGGGCGCTCGGTAGAAGCGAGCAGACTTTTAGCGTGTGATATACCATGTATTCATATATTCTCGGATAGAGGCATCTGTGGAAGAGACGAAATGAATAAAAAAGTGACAAGAAAAACTGTACCCAGCCAACGCGTTTTGTCCCCTCAGGAATTTTCTCAAGGCATTCTGAGATTTATTATGCTGCACTTGTTTATATATACAGACATTAGTTTATCAAATTTTATAATTCGATAACGTTCATGAATGTACATCTGGTTGAAATATTAGTGCTCGCATGTGGAGGTCACATACATTTGATTTGAACACATTGTGTCCCGTGTTTGGAAAATAAAAGATTCCTCTAACTCTACATAGAAACATAAGACAATATATATATATATATATATATATATATATATATATATAGTTAAAGGAAAATTATCCTTGATAATGGGTAAAAATATGACCGAATTTGTTTGGCTAAATAAAATGGTCAGACAATTTTTTTATAATTTATGTTTTGTAGAGAAAAGATTGAGATTACATGAAAAAGTATATAAAAATACTTAACAATACTATCTTTACTTCCTTTTTGAATGAAATATAAGACAATATATATATATATATATATATATATATATATATATATATATATATTAAATCCAGAAGGATCCAGAAGGATAAGCAAATTGGTAAATCCCAAAAACCAGATCCGATTAATATTAATTTCATTAATATTATAATAGGTCAATGTGGAGGGCTCGATATAAATACTTTATGTCAGTCGTATTCTTTTGTTTCTAAGATAATTTTTTATAGCTTCTTCTTCTACTTCAGGACGTAGGCGATCATGGTTCACCACGTCTCCCTATCCCTTGTGGCTCTTAGTATGTTTGCTCCTGCAAATCCTGGCAACCCCCGTTCCGTCATCCACCTGATCAGGCCCTGCAAGTATGTTATCTGCTGCCTTCCTCTGTCTCTCTTTCCTTCTATCTGGCCAGTCAGTATCAGGTTCTCCAAGCTCTCCTTCCATATTGCATGTCCCAGGAACTTCAGTAGTCTCTTCCTGATGCTCAGTATCAATTTACTTTTTGTTGCCATTCTTTACAACACCTCATTGTTGCTTGCAGGCTCAGTCCACAATATCTGCAGCATCCTTCTGTAGAACCACATTTCCGCTGCTTCCAGTTTTGTTCGCATTTTTTATGATATTGTCCAGCATTCACTGCCGTATTGAAGAACTGGCATCACATACTACTCAGATAATCTTACTCGGTCCACTCCTTTGCCCTTTTCTTTCCCTTTCGTTCGTCTTACCCCTTCCATCCCTGTGACATAGCAAAATTTTAACTGAATGAACTCTTGGCTCTTACAGATGAAGTGTAAAGTCTTCTAATATGGAGGCAGGGATCTCTGCCTACTTTTCCTCTATTTTAATTTCTTACATTCAAAAATTGTTAATCCCACCCCATTTTAACTTGCTGTGTATGGATATGTTTTGGGGCTTCTACCGTTATAAATATCTTGTAAATTAATAAAGGTTTTGTTTTCCGCCGTTGCTGACCATATATATATATATATATATATATATATATATTGACTCTTAGTTCGTTTTGTTGTATATATATATATATATATATATATACAACAAAACGAATTAAGCGTCAATTGTCAGCACGGCCTTTCGTCTACCTTAAAGTATAGTTAATTACATTTTCCACTTTAAATATAACTACTACGCCTTTCTTGATCTCTCAATATCTCCTACCAAACTCTAACCGCTAATCCATTTCCTATACATCACTTAACTTTTTGACTTTGTAATGATCTTTCAAATTCTCCCATCCACCCTTTTAACCCCACGATATTATCCATCATTAACTGAACTTTACATTAGTATATCTAACTAAACCCACTAGAGTAAGAGAAGAATAGCTTCAAAGTTGTATATATATATATATATGTAATTTCTTAACTCTTGCAACCGTATATCGTCTGATTGCATGCTGAATATAGCACCGAAACACGGCATCCCTTGTGAAGCAAAAAGAAAATATGTTTTTATTATAAACTTTATTAACACGAATATTACGACATTTATATATATATATATATATATATATATATATATAAGAGACAATATATATTATGCTTAATCATGAGCCGTTCTACGCTTTCGGCTCACATGAGCCATCTTCATATTATGTTGGTTCAAGCTTAGAACAAACACAATAAAAAATATTCAAATATTGAAGAATTTTTGTCTTTATCTTTGCCTGAAATTAAAACCAAAATACGATGTTTAGAACGGCTCATAATTAATTATAATAGACATTTATTGTCTCTTATATTTAACAATATATGTTTAGAAAATTATCTACTGCCTCGATGCATTATATATACATATATATAGAGAAAAAGAGAGACAGAGACAGACAGACAGACAGACAGAGAGACAGACAGACAGACAGAGAGCGAAAGAGGGACTAGAAAGAACATAATTTATAAAAATTAATTTCAGAATGGTTTCAGTTACACATATGATCATTCAATAAATAGGGCGAATAATTTCGGTATAAGAACTTCTAATAAATATTGAAGCTTATCTTTTTTTATTTTTCAACGTAGTCTCCCAGCAGTGTCACACACTTTTCCCATCTGTGCACAAGCTTTCTTATTCCCTTAGCGTAAAAATCTTTGGACTGATGTCTCAGCCAATTGCTCACAGCACTTTTGACTTCATCGTCACTTTCAAACTTTGTGCATCTCGTGAACGCTTTCAAGGGGCCAAACAGGTGAAAGTCTGAAAGGGCAAGATCTGGGCTGAATGGGGGGTGAGAGAGCAGTTCCCAGACCAGCTCGTTGATGGTCTGCTCCGTTTGGGCTGCTGTGTGATGAACTTAGAATAGGCAAGTTCATCATGGACAATTTTGTGTGCTGTTCAAACAGATAGGCTCAAAGTCCTTGCAATGTCATCCACTGTCACCTTTCTGTCAGACTGAATGAGGTCATTGACTGATTTAATCCCCTCAGGAGACCTCACTTCTGTAGGTCTCCGAGGCCAGTCTCCATCCTCAAAACTGCTCTGTCCTTGTTTAAACAATTTAGACAACTTGTAGACACGTTTTGGCAGAAACATTAGGAACTATACACAGTTGACATTCTTCTATGAATTTCAACTGATTTGCACCCTTCATCAACCAAAACCTTGATAACTGACCTCTGTTCAATCTTGGAGCATGCTTCTTGGTCGGCCATCTTTTTTAATTTCCAAAACTTTCAAGGTTTTTTTCAAACTGCAAAAAAAAATTAAATCCTTTTGAAAAAAGATTAAGAAAACAGATTTTTTAAAAAAGTAAGCTTTTATCTGTATTAGAAATCCTTATACCGAAAAATTCACCTTATTTTTTGAATGACCCTCGTAGAAGTCCTTATACCGAAAAAATCACCTTATTTATTGAATGACCCTCGTAGAAGTCCTTATACCAAAAAAATCACCTAATTTATTGAATGACCCTCGTAGAAGTCCTTATACCAAAAAAATCACCTTATTAATTGAATGACCCTCGTAGAAGTCCTTATACCGAAAAATTCACCTTATTTATTGAATGACCCTCGTAGAAGTCCTTATACCGAAAAATTCACCTTATTTATTGAATGACCCTCGTAGAAGTCCTTATACCGAAAAAATCACCTTATTTATTGAATGACCCTAGTAGAAGTCCTTATACTAAAAAAATCACCTTATTTATTGAATGACCCTCGTAGAAGTCCTTATACCGAAAAAATCACCTTATTTATTGAATGACCCTCGTAGAAGTCCTTATACCAAAAAAATCACCTTATTTATTGAATGACCCTCGTAGAAGTCCTTATACCGAAAAATTCACCTTATTTTTTGAATGACCCTCGTATATTGAACGTAACTTAATACCCAACTTCAGTAACGTTGTTTTATACTTTCAGTGTAAAAGTATATTTTTAGATATGCAATTTGTAGATGATTAAAAGTTTTAAATGTATTGCTGGGAATTTTGCTAAAAATGTATTGTTGATTATATTTTTATAAAAATTTATTATACTTTTTCAGTGTTGCATTGATTGTTGAATTGATTCTTGTATCTATTGTCATTTTACAGACGAAAGTCTTGCAGACCATTTTACTAGCAAAATGTATTGTTAGGCATTTTCTTATAAAATGTATTGTAGAAGATTTTGCTATAAAATCTATTGTTCGTAATTAAACTATCAAAATATATATTTGCTTTCTCTCTCTCTCTCTCTCTCTCTCTCTCTCTCTCTCTCTCTGTATATATATATATATATATATATATTTGAAAATATTTTTCTAAGTGCAGAATCTAATTAAAGAAATAAAAGTGTGTAGCTTGATGTTACACATTGTAAATGATATTAAAAAGCGAAGTAACCGGTTTCGTTCCCGCTCTTCAAGACTCTACGGGAGATTTTAATCAGAATTTAAAAAAACAGCGTGTCATGAATATATATATATATGTATATATCCGAGTGTGTAAGGAACGAAAAAACATTTACAACGTTAAAAACATTAATTTTAAACAGTGCACGATATATAATATAGAGCTGTCAATATTTAATGTTAAATTGAAAATCCTCAAATAAGCAAGAACATCTAAATCAATAAAGCAACCAAGTTTCCTTTGTCTTCAAGAAAAAATTGAATTCATTAAATACAGAAATAGCAACAGGCTTTTAAACCAGAGGCATGAAACCACAATAAACTGCAAACACATTAAAGCACTAACCTCATGTAGTCTTTAAGGGGTCCTAACTTTGCCTTTTGTAGTATTTTTAGCATAATGCTAAAAATGCTACAAAAGGCAATGTTAGGACCCCTTAAAGACGATAAACCTTTATAATATTTCATACCGCAAACTGTGATCTGCTTTAAAGTTTTATAGAAAAAAAGTGATTTCCTAAATTTAAAATTAAGGTTAAATATACAAGATTGGATTAATTATAAAAACTTAGTTTAATTAAAAAATATTGTATAGTTGTACAATTAAATAAGAAAGATAGGTTCAATAAATGTTAAATACAATTCCCATTTCCTTGCATCTAAACCTATTCGTCCCCAACCTTACACTTTCTTCTTCTTCTTCTTCTTCTTTTTCTGCTTCTTCTTCTTCTTCTTCTTCTTCTTCTTCTTCTATGTGCCCTGTCCTTTCAGGACGTAGGCGATCATGGTTCTCCACGTCTTCCTATCCCTTGTGGCTCCTAGTATGTTTGTTCCCGTTACTCCTGTCAACCCCCGTTCCGTCAACCACCGGATCAGGCCCTGCAAATATGTTATCCTCTGCCTTCCTCTGTCTCTCTTTCCTTCTATTTGACCAGTCAGTATCAGGTTCTCCAGGCTCTCCATCCTCATTGCGTGTACCAGGAACTTCAGTTGTCTCTTCCTGATGCTCAGTATCAATTTACTTTTGTTGCCATTCTTTACAACACCTCATTGTTGCTTGCGTGCTCAGTCCACGATATCTGCAGCATCCTTCTGTAGAACCACATTTCCGCTGCTTCCAGTTTTGTCCTCATTTTCGATGTTATTGTCCAGCATTCACTGAAGAACTGACATCACATAGCAGTCCAGCACTCTTTTCTTTGTTTCCAGGGAGATTTTCCTGTGTGTTAGTAATTTGCTCAACTTCTGGAACGCGTCTTTTGCCATGCCAATTCGCCTTCGGATCTCCGTATCGCATTTTCCATCTCCAGTTAGGACACTTCCTAGGTATTTAAATTTTTGTACTTGCTTGATTCTGGTATCTCCCACATTTATTTGGCATTTTGGGTTGTACCTTTTGCTAATGACCATGCACTCAGTTTTCTTAAAGTTTATTTGTAGTCCTTTTTTGTCACTCTCCACCGCTACCTTCTCTATGAGGTCTTGTAGTTTACTTTCCGTGTCCGCGATCAGCACTGTATCGTCTGCGTACCTTATGTTGTTCAAGTTGTGTCCACCAACAATAAATCCTGGCGTGTCATCTAGGGTCCTCAAGATATTCTCGCTGTACAGGTTGAACAAATCTGATGAAAAGACACATCCTTGTCTTACGCCTCTTTTTATCTTTGTAGATCTACTGAGATCGTTACCTGTCCGTATACATACCGGTTGTTGCCAGTAGAGATTCTTGATCACTCTTATGTCTTTGCCGAAAATATCTAGGTTGCCGAGCATCTCCATCAATTCTTTGTGTCGTATCTTGTCGAATCCCACCGCATAGTCAATGAAACATAGATACAAATCTTTCTTCGTTTGTATTGCCCTTTCGGACAGCATCCTAATCATGAATATGGCGTTCCTTGTTTCAGTATCTTTGACGAACCCGCACTGTTCCTGCCCTATCTCTGGCCTGATTCTGCTTCTCGCTCTGTTCATCGGGATTCTGACCATCAGTTTGGTAATGTGGTTCATTAAGCTGATAGTTCTGTGTAATTCACACTCGTTTGCACCTGGTCTCTTCGGCAGTGCTATAAATATCGACTTGCACAGGTCGTCTGGTATTATTCCGCTGCTATAAATCTCGTTTATTTTGTCGGTAATTTTTTCTATGCCATATTTTTCTAAAGCTGGCAGCAGCTCTATCACTATGCCGTCTGGACCAGCTGCTTTGTTTCTGTTCATTTTGGCCATTGCAGCTTACACTTCGGATTTTAGTATTTCCGGTCCATCCATCTCTTTGTGTATTCTCGGTTGTTCTCTCTTGTCGCAAAAAAGATCCTTTATATATTCTTCCCATCGCTGGAGTATTTCCTCTTTCTCTAATATGATTGTTCCATCCTTGGATTTTATGCATCCTGTTGAGGAGCAGGTTTTTGTCATGTCAGTTCTCTTCTCTCTTTATGCATCTCTGCTTTGTTGGTCCTGCTCAGTCTCTCTACTAATTCGCATTTGTTGTTGAGCCATTCCTCCTTGGCTTGTCTGCATTTGTTCCTTATCTCCCTGTGAAGTTTCCTGTACTCTGCTCCGTGTCTTGGCGTTATTTTTTGTCTCCTTTGCATCATGTGGAGCATCTCTTCGGTCATCCACTCGTCTGATTTCCTTTGTGGCTATGTTGTTCGCTGAGGACACCATTGCTTCTTTTAGTGACTCCCATTTTGTTCTTTACTCTCCCTTTTTACTAAATCCGTAGAAAAAAATCCAGCCATTAGACCTTAAAAAGCTATACCCTTTCTTTTAATGCTAAATCTGCCTACAAAGTTCCCGACAAGTTCATTAATCAATTCTATCCCCCCATTCCCTCTTTTCCAAATTCTAACGGACAATTTACAAGACTTATCCCCTTATCACTAACCCCACCTATATCCCACACACAACTCGCCAAATATAAGAAAAGAGGCTTTCCATTTCTGTCCACACCACCTAAGGAGAGATTGTCATTTCAATGTCGAAAAAAAATGTACACTTTGTAGAAGATAAAAATCATGGTATAAACTATTATTTATAATATATATATATATATATATATATATGTGTGTGTGTGTGTGTGTGTGTGTGAATACATAGTGAGAGAGGGGGTTAGAGAGATTAAAATAAACACCAATTTTTTTTAGAAATCAATTCCAGAACTTTCTTTTTTTCTTCGTTGATTTTTTTTCCAAAATTCTTGCTGAGTTTTTGCTTTCAACCATCCAAAAGCTACCCATTCTTGTTCATCGATTGCTGACAGGTCTGCCCAGGCATCCTATTTGTCTGAAAAGGTATTTGCATTTTCTGTCATTGCTCTAATTCTTGAAAATATCGTTTTTTTAAAAAAAAAAAAAAAAACATCACTAGACACGATTGCTATCATTCACTTGTTAAAAGAACGTCGTCGGGGAGACTTTATAAGAGCGAATTACTTGGCCATGACATGACCAAGTGTTATGCCCACCATTATTCGGCTGCTCAGCTAAATTTCGAAACGTATTCAGGAGATATTTTCTAATTTGAATTAATAGCAAAATATGGCAATCGATTAAGATGAAGCTCACATGTAAAAATTGAATGAATTCTCTTCCATAAAAATATTCGATAAATGCACTTTCACCACCGAACAGTCTTGTGTATAACGAAAAACTACATCCAGCAGAAAGGCCTCTGAGGGAGAGATTGTAGGTATTGAGGAGTGTAAAATTATTGCACAAATGTTGTTCACCCGGAGTGGTAGCACCTTCTAGGGTCTTAGCTACTGGCATACACTGAACTCCCAAATAAAAATTAAAACAGTACAAAAACATAAAAATATATTTATATTTACTTTTACAATAACTGGAATACATTTTTATAGTAAAAAGGCCAACACTATTACCTCTTCATATATATATATATATATATATATTTATATATATATATATAATAAGTTTTCAATGTTCCAAATTCTCGTTGTATGATCATTTCAACATGAAATCCCTAAGGGAGATTTCACATATCGTCAGCAACTAACACTTTTTCAAAATGAAAAAAAAATTAAAAAGACGGTTAAGAACTAAGAAATCTACGTCACAAAAAAATTTGATTTGCAATTAACGTCTATTTTTAAGATTTTTTTAAATTTTACTTTTAGAAAGAGATATAAGGGAAAATTGCAAATCAATTGCTATTCAAATTTTTTTTGTGACGTAAATTTCTTAGTTCTTAACAGTCTTTATTTTTTTTTTTCATTTTGAAAAAGTGTTACTTGCTGACGATATGTGAAATCTCTCTGAGGGATTTCATGTTAAAATGATCATACAACAACAATTTCGAACATTGAAAACTTATTTATTTTACATTAGCTCTGTAATTTTAATTACATTGAGCTCTCCACCTGTATCATTTTTTAATATTAAAATTTTAATGTTAATTATGATCAGGTTTTTGGGATTTACCTTCCTACTTTTCCGTTTGGATTAAAGTTATTTTTGATATATATAATATTTTTGCTAAACTTTTTCGCCATGTCCATTAATCGCCTCTCTCCATCTCCCCCATTTTTCTTTTTTTGTTAAATATCTAATTTACAACGCCCAATTCTGATTTCTCATTTTCTCTACCCCCTCACCTCTCACACAAAATTTACTAATATAAAGAAACGAACTTTCCATCTCCCTTCACACTACCTGATGAGACATTGTCCTTTCAATGTCGAAACAAAATGTACACTTTGTAGTAGATTGTAATTTGTACATGTACGAAACTATAATTTATAATAAATATTTATAGCTGTATTTTTATATTGAGCATTGTTTTAAATATATGTTTTGAACGTTGTTAATATTTTCTTCGTTCCTTATTCACTCGTATATATATATTGTGTATTTGGTAACAATCTCTCTTTTACGCAGATTTCATTAAAAATGACAGACAAGGTATTATCATGAAATTGTTTATATAATTTGTCATGTGTTTTTTTTCCTTTTATCTTTTCAGAATTCAACGTCTATAAATCATGGCTTTTCAAAAAGTTACCAAACCGAAAATATATGTCCGATACGTAGATGATATATTTCTTTTAGCTGACAACGTAAACGAAATTGGTAATCTTAGAACTACTTTTACTACTATGTTGTCAACTACACCTATGAACTTAGCCCAAAATCAAACTCCCGTTCTTGGATGTTCTTGTGGAGTCTAGTAAAAATACTTTCACTACTTCAGCATATAAAAAAAAACAACACTAGCAAACATTCTTGCCACCTTAATTTCATTAATCAATGTCTTCTAAGATACAAATTTGGTGTTAAATGTTTCCTCATGATAACGTGCGGGAATTCATCTTCTCAACCGCATTCCTTCAAAGAACTCCACAGTTTGAAACAGACGCTTGTTAACAGCGTTTTGCAAATTATTTACTTGACTACCATATAAAGCTTTTTTCTTCGTAACGTAACCAAAGGCAACTACAAACACGTGGAGAAAACAATAACATAAATGTTGTGGATTTCGGAAATGGGACTCGCACAAACAAAATGAACAGCGACCAGAAATTGAGATAGAAAATAAGTGTATTAACTAAAGGACACAGACTTGAATGAAGATTAGTAGTCCAGGAATACTGTTATTAAAATGTATATGTACAAGTCTCTGGAAGTGAAGTCGTAGTATATTGAGCTTGTCCGCGTCGGAAGCTGACGTGTACTGCGTAATAATCTTCTCGATGAGTGGAGCAAAAGCTACTATGAACTACGATGAGCTACTATGAACTACGATGTACTGATTGCTAATCTCTCTCTGGACTATCGTATTCTCCGGTTAACTCTCTGTGAAAACGCGGTATTCAGTATTTATTTGCCCTCCCAATATGTGGCACAAGGCCTTTTTTACGTGAGTTCTCTTGGCTATATAGCCCAGCCAAAAATGTTTGTCTAATTTTGACCAGTCGTGACTCTACCCTTCGGTGGAGCCACAACTGGGTTAATGCTCTCCGCCTGAAGGCAGAGAGCTGACAGTGTCAAAGGAAAAACCGCGAGAAAACGCAAAATTTTCCAGTCTCGCTTCTATAGCAGTAGTATAAGTATACTCTGGACGAGTTCATTTTTATAAAAAGGGAGAACCCCACAAAAAGAAATATCTTCTACAAAAAACTGCACAGTAATTACAGACAGAACGAATGTTCATTTGCAACGTCATCTGAAATTATGTAACATCAACTCACTTAATCAAGTAAATAAAATTGCTTACTTCAAATAATTAAATAGTGCCAATCTCATCGTCAGTAATATTAATTGACCTGCAAAACCTAAACTTCTTTGCGAAGTTATATGTACTTTGAAGACTTTTTACTTAACAATTCAAATCGATAAACAATTACATTAGCCACACCACCACGAAATTTACAGGAAGATTGACATTGCACTTTTCCTACAACAATTCCATCCGATCTCATTTAAACACACATCGAGATTTACCAGTACCTATCCATGACATACATGTTGGTAATACATACATATTAGTATCATCTACTTGGAAAATAGGATTAAAAATATTGGTGGCGTTACTAATAAAAAAGAGAAATCTTACACGTAATAGTTTTAATTATTTACACGGTAGCAATGTGCTTACCGTGTTCAAAACTTAACATACACATGACTATATATACATAAACATTCCAAATATTTATTTAGAAGTAAAACAAAATTCACTCCTGATAGTGGCTAAATGTATAGCCGAAAGCGCTCGAAAATACAAAAATATTTATATATATATATATATATATATATATATATATATATATATATATATTACGCTCTCACACCCTGATTGAGCACTACCAAGAATGGTAGAATTTGTAAAACAGTAGTTACTTTAGCATATACGCATCGTTCATTCAGCAATGAATTAGAACACTCTCAGCTATTGGGCGTGTATAATGATAATATACACGCTAAAAAGTCTGCCCCCTTCTATCGAGCACCCATAGCTCGGAGGTAGAATCGCCGACTGACGCCAATTCGGTCGGCTTTCAATCCTGGGTAAAAAAGCAATCGGTGTCTAACCGTACTGATGAGCTGTGATACGGCGAAACAGATCTGTCTACGGATGACAATATATATATATATATATATATATATATATATATATATATTATAATTGTTGGATACCTACCTATTCGTAGGAATGGAATGTTCCTATTTTCTTAAATATACTGACACTAATGGAGTAAAGTGTAGTAGAAAGGCAACACGCCAGACTCTGTGAAATTCTTTAAAAATATCTAAGGCAAAAGCTCGATCTCCGGCGTTCTTATAGAGAACCTGATATATATATACTCTATGACGATCGTTAGCATATCAGCAGTAGACCTTTTCAAGCGGAAACTATACTGTTTTCGGTTTTAATAAAACAGTGGGCAATGTAGCATAAACAGAGCTATAATCATTTAATCGTATATAAAGAAAGATACATATTATCTTACGTTGGTAGTATGGTGTTTCATACGCTCTCACAACCTGATTGAGCATTCTAGATAAATAGTAGACTTTGATAAACAGTAGCTACTCTGGCATGTACGCATAGCTCATTCAGTGAAATGAATTAGAGCGCTCTAGCTACTGGGCGCGTATAATGATACGCGCTAAAAAGTCTGCCTACTTCCACCGAACGCCCATAGCCCAGGGGTAGAGTCGCCGACTGACGCCATTTCGGTCGGGTCTCAATCCTGGGTAAAAAAAAAGCAATCGGTGTCTAACCGTACTGATGAGCTGTGATACGGCGAAACAGATCTGTCTGTGGATGATAATATATATATATATAGGGTGCTGGAGAAATACTTTTCATCTTGAAATACTCGAAATTTTACATGGAATGACTCATTAGATACATGGAGACGACATTGCACTTAAAGACATATTATTTGGGAGATATTTATAGCAGCTATTTCAGTTTATATATATATATGTAATGAAAACGGGTTGCATATCATTAGTTGGTTCCATATATTTGAATTTCGTCTACATTTCATCTAACGTGCAACATGTATTGACTTTGATGGAATATAAATAATAATTTCGAATCCGCAGGTTCATTAACAATTCGAACCAGACACATACATACAAACAGATACATAGAGAGTGAGAGAGAAAGAGAGAGAATGTCATAGATAGATAGATAGATAGATAGATAGATAGATAGATAGATAGATAGATAGATATAAATATTGGTATCAAATATAGACCTAATTAGGACACGAAACCGAGAAAATAATAGGATAAAAAGCAAATGTAAAACGTTTGTCAATGTTAACATATTTCAGCTTTTTAAACTGTATCAAAGTATTAGATATGGGAAAATGAAGAAGGAAAGTATTCTGGTATTTTTCCGTTTGTGTTGCTTGATTTTCATTGGTTAATCAAGCTTCACGGTCATTTGATTAGTTAAACAGCGTTTAGTATAAAATGTTATAAAGCATTCTAACATTGCTTGACTTGTCAAATTCAGGTGAAACATCCTCAACCGATATAAACCAAAAACCAAAAAAATAAAATAACAGAATTTCTGTTTTCCTTTATTTCTCCTGATCTCAATCACTGATGAAGCCCTAATAAAATGTCTATTTCTTATTTATCCACTTATATATATATATATATATATATATATATATATATATATATATATATATATATTAAAAATCGTCTGAAAGCAACACTCATGGTAGAAACCTGAGTAGCGAAACAACGCGTTCAAAAATGGGTTATATTCAAAGGTTCTACAATATAATTGTATCAAACACTTTTTAATACAAATTTGTACTGGTCTAACCCTATTATGACCCAAAACTAAGTATTAAACCATAAATATATTTATATATATGATTAAATAAAATAAAGACGAGAGGAAAACTATTTTAAATCGCCTACGCGTTTCGTCCTGTGATGGACTTTATCAAGGCAAAAAGACGAATTGAGCTTTATTCTAAATTACGTATCTATAAACAAACAGTGTTGGCAAACCACAAAGACGCTCACAAATCATTTCAAAAGATTAACAGAATATTTTAGGTTTTAGAATTTCTTCATGTGTAGTGCAAAGTCACGAGTTATTAAAATGATATTAAAATTCTAAAAACTAAATTATTTTATTTAACCATTCTGTCCTTAATTTCAGATTATAACTGAGTATATTTTTACACACACACACACACACACACACACACACACACACATATATATATATATATATATATATATATATATATATATATAATTTATCACACACATCACACACATATGGGCGTATGAATTTGTATCAAATCTTTTGATATCCATTTTTGATGTAATAACAATTTGAAGTACAATCAGACACTGAAACAAGTCTTGTCCTTTGAGGAAATACCTTGAATATCTTCCACGATGAGAAAGGTCTCGCAGAAGCATCCTTTATTGCAAAATAAAATAAAAATAAAGCCTATGCTTTTCCTACTTGTCATGCCATTAAGAATGTTGCGATCAAATTTTATCGACCGCTCCTCGTAAATAAACACCAAAAGGCTAATATTCCTCGCGAGACTCTGCAAATGAATCTCCGATTTGACGACTAAAATTTTACATTTAGTGAGATCACAGTAAAGACGAAATATCGATCTGCTTTATTTCAAATTCCTACAATTGTTAAAATGTTACCTTCTGCAGTAGAATTATATTTGAGGAAATGCTTTCAATGAGAACGTGTCTCAGATGCATTTCACTATATTATTGTCCAATTGGATAACATTGTACCACGGATTTTGGAACAGAATAGCCAAATATTCAGTTACTCAGCAGGAAGTTCTGTCGGGGAACTTTTTATGTCACGTGCCTGAAATCTTTGTATAGGCTATTTGGTATTCATGAAAAGCCATCACAGAGGGGCCAGTCACAATTCATCAATAATGTCGTGTGTCAAGAGCGAAATTATTTTCTTATCACACGATAGATCTGTGTGCAACATTTACAAGCGAATGCATGAAAAAACCACGAATATTCTTAAGATAAGAAAAACCTCATCACGAAACGCACCCCTACACACACAAACACGCGTGCACACACACACACACACACACACACACACACACACACACACACACACAAGCACGCGTGCACACACACACACACACACTATGTTATTCTATGTCTGAAGTTTTAAACCGTATCTTTTTTGTGTAAGTAAACTGGTTCACAATAATAATATGCTTGAGTATGAATTTGTGTTTTGTTTAACTGCATATCAGCCTCTGTGGGCCGAAAAGATGTGGTTTAAAGTATTTTTAAATGTTCGGTTATAGTGAGAAGGTTGATTTAGTCAGATGTTAATGAAAAGTTTTTGTTTTTAGTCTTTTCTATTTTAGAAAACTGAAAATGTCTTCTAGTTTTGTATTTAAAAATGTTTTGCTGAGGATATATTTTTTCCTTCAAAAATGTGTTATGAACATATTTTTTCCTTCAAAAATGTATATATTTCTATCAAGGTCTATTTTCATGTACATATTTCTATAAAAGTGTATCTGCGTAATTTTTTAGTGTTTTGACCCCAGTTTGGGGGTTAACCATTTGCCCATAGCTGGGACCCTAACAGGCACTACCACTCCGGGTCAAGGTGGACCTAAGAACAACAGCAATTAAGAGGTGGTTCCATGCTCCTCACAACCTCCTAATCAGAGGCATTGCTGCGGGTAATGATATGTACTGTCTCGCTTCTTTTTTATTTCTCTTTCTCTTTCTTTCTTTCTCTCGCTCTCTCTCTCTCTCTCTCTCCCTCTCTCTCTCACACACACACACACACACCGACACACAATGCTAGTCTCATTAAAAGAGAAAAGAACGTAATATTTAGAAAGTGTTTTAATCGCTAAATCACCGACAGTAAATTTGCGTCTAACTTCTTACTACGTTTTGCCATTCTTAACAGATTCTCTGTCATAATAAATGTAATGGAAACAAAAACATAATGAAAAAAGAATGTAAATAAAAGTGGCTAGACAATATACCAAACAATTATTTAAAAGAAATGCAACTCAAATCATAAAAGAAAACAACTTACTACGAGGAAAATGTTTAGAAAGTGCTTTTATCGCTAGATCAGCCACAATAAACATGCGCCCAACTTCTTACAACGTTACGCCATTCTTGGCAAATCCTCTATTGTCACAAAGTAGAATATTTCATAACAGAAGTGATGGAAATTACAGAAAAATTAAAAGAATCTAAATTAAATCAAAAGAATTTGCAGACGGAAATTTTTGCTGAAAATTGATATATCATTGTCCCCCCCCCCCCATATATATATATATATATATATATATATATATATATATATATATATATATCGGGGAATTGCGAAGTTTGCCGAACTGGAATTTAACAAGTAGCATATTTTATTTCTTTGTTTAAACGTTATTTTTAATCGAGTCTCGTATTTGAGTAGAAAATTCTGTTTTTAATTAAACAACACACACACACACACACACACACACACACACACACACACATATATATATATATATATATATATATATATATAAATTGCTCTCATTACGATTGTGCTCTCTAAAAAGAAAATTTAAAAAACAGTTTCCATTAAAGCGATATATGCATTACTCTTCAGGATTTAATTTAGTTCTTTCGGTGACTGGCGTGTGTATACACGTCTTATATGCAACACGTTAAAATCCACCCCCTCCGCCGATTCCATGGCTTAGAGTTTATTGACTCCGACTTGCACCAAATCGGTCGAGTTTCAATCCTGGCCAGAATGGATGTCTCTTGCCGCACTGATGAGCTGTGATACAACGAAACAAATTTGTATGTGATGACTAATATATATATATATTATATATATATATTTCTACCGGTTTGATTCTTTACGAAAAAATTTATTGCAAAAATGTGTCATTTGGCAGGATTAGAACGCGTGACCCTAACCACGTAGGAAAAGCCACTAATCCCGGACGATCCTGATATTTAACTATCGCCCGGTTCACAGTCCACCCACGTCTATTGAACAGGTTTAGAGGCTCATCCCTTGTTCCTTGTTTAGGATGTGGTTTCCGGCTTTCTCTTTTCCAATCTTTTCACTCTTTTCTTTTTTTTTCTCAATTGGAGTAGATAGACTAAACTATCGCCCGGTTCACACTCCACCCACGTCTATTGAACAGATGAAGAGGCTCATCCTTTGTTCCTTGTTTAGGATGTGGTCTCCGGCTTTCTCTTTTCCAATCTTTTCACTCCTACGTAGCCCCCTGCGCTTCAGTGGCTTTACCGCCTTGCTCGGGGTGATATGATTAAAAAAAAATTGATCTCAATCAAGAATGATTCTACACTCTAATCGAAGTTAAATCAAACCTTATATATACAACTTTTGATTTTTCGTAAATAACAATCTCTGCTTTGAAATGTATCATAATGTAAATAAATACAAGCCAACAATTTAAGAAAGATTCCGGACATTGACGAAATTAAATTTAACAAACGACAATGTATATTTTAATTAAACAGTATATATATATATATATATATATATATATATTTCTGTCGGCCTAGGGGAATTAAATCACCGTAATTTTAAGTTTAATATATGGTTTGAAATTCAACAAGGTGAATTAATAAAGCACAGGTAGGAGAAAGTTTCTTTAACGCTTCACTTTAAAAAGCTTCTTCAGACATTGTTAAAGACGAAGACGTGAAACATGTGAGATTAAAGACACTTTTTTCTTGCCTGTATTTTGCTCACTCTATTAATCTTGTCGGATTTTAATCCGTAAATTCAATTCACTTTGTTTCAGCAGGAAAGTCATCTGAAGGAGTCAGAAATCTCATTATATTCTCAATTAAAATGTTTATTTAGTTTTTATAATCACTGAAGATGCTTGTTAAAGTGAAAAAAATTTTAGATTAAAGATACTTTTCCCTTCCTGTTCTTAACTTATTCTATTCACACCCCCACACACACACGCACACACACACACATATATATATATATATATATATATATATATATATATATACGCAGTATAGCCCGGCGTTGCTCGTGTGTAATGAAAGCTTTAAAACTAATCCATGGTCCTGGAGCTCAGACTCTTTAGACATTGGTACGAAAGACTCCTATATTAATTTCTACCGGACTGACTATTTACGATAAACTTTTGTTACGAAAATGTGTGTTATTTATTGTAAATAATCATGCCGGTATATATATATATATATATACATATACTGTTTGTTTATAAACAGAATATCTACTTAAATACGAGTATCGTTAAAAATATAATGGTCAAATAAATAATTTCAAATTATACATATACTAGCAGTATAGCCTGGCATTGCTCGGATGTAATGAAAGCTTTAAAACTAATCCATGGTCCTGCAGCTCAGACTTTTTGGATGTTGGCACGAAAGACTAAAAAGCAATAGTTGTTTCCAGTTAATGCGAAACCGCAGACTGAAAGAAAAATGAATGGATGTAAGTCAAATTTTGATTTCCTGGTATCGATGTCAAATAAATTTTTTATTCCTAAACTGAATTTTGACAGCTAAATAAGTCCTTTGTAAAGCGGTTCTGTGACGTCTCATTACGTGAGAGACCGAAATGTTCACAGAACCATTTGTAATATGTTTTGACTAGATTTAAACGTGATTTTATTAAATGTGGCCTGCTTTGATTTAATATAGATTTAAATAGCTATGTATAAAAGTAAGCTCTATTCTAATCGTTTATTTCCTTGTCTCCCCATGCCTGTGAAATCCCTTTTCTGATTTTTTGCTTCCCTAGTACCTGCGATTTTTAAAGATGTAAATGCAACGCCACTCGCCATCTTCTGTCTTCACAAATTTTTCCTAGCGTTTTCAGATTTTCTTTCTCTTTTTTTTTTTGTTTTGTCGTCAGTTCCAAGTAGAAATCTATGCAGATGACACTACCATTTACTGACGTCTCAATTAAAAAATCATCCAAAATTAACAAAGTAAGCCTGGCTTCTACTCTTGAAACGAGCCTCCGGTGAGTGGTTAACTGGAGCAGAAAATGCTCTCCTTTAAGCCCCATAAAGAAACCTTCCTGCTCACCATCAGAATGACTGATGTTAGTCTGCTGGAGAACAACACACTAAATCTCGGTTAATTGCACTTTTTCAACCGACCTGAAATGGAACGACTACATTGAATATATATCTCCATATTCACTTTAGATGTTTGGGTCTCTGTGTCAGGCCAGAAAGTTTTCCTCGACAGAATCCATCTTTCCCATTTATAAATCTGCCATTCATCCGTACATTGAATATTGTTGGCTTATCTGGCCGGGTGCTCCTTCTATTCATCTCGAGGTTTTTGACAAAATCCAAAGAAAGATTCGCAATGCAATTGATATTGACTTACAATCTAGACGTCAGTTAATTTCTTATCTAAGCAACGTGGTTTCCCTCTGTCTTTTTTTACAAATATTTTCATGGCAATTCCTCTGATAAGCATTTTTTTTGTCCTGATGATTCGTACACGTGAATTTAAACGGTCTACTAGACTGGCATCTGGGTCCTACTCTTTTATCAGTGTAATAGTTAAATTTAAACGCCTCTTCTACTCCGACAGTTTTTTTATTCGCAACTACTGTCCGAGGAACTCCTTTCGTTTATTTGCTTTTCTGACAGCTATAATCTCCCAAATATTAGTGAATTTACTGAAGTAAAACATCAATTTTATCAAAATAATCTTTATTTTCAATATGGTTGTCTATTTCTTAATACAGCAAATGTATATATAGTTTGGTCAATGGTGTAGTCAGGGCCAACAGTATATACACAAATTTTATATCTCGTGTATAGCTTCAAAATTAGGTCTTTAAAAGTATCATGATACACGAATTAACGCTAATTAAAAAAAATTAAATACCTAGGAAGTGTTCTAACAGGAGATGAAAAGTGTGGCACAGAGATCGGAAGGCGAATTTGCATGGCGAAGGACGCGTTCCAGAAGCTGAGTAAAGTACTAAGACAGAAAAACTTCGAAACAAAGAAGAGAGTGCTAGATTGCTATGTGATGTTAATTCTTCAATATGGCAGTAAATGTTGGACAATATCATCGAAGATGAAGGAAAAACTTGAAGCAGCGGAAATGTAGTTCTACAGAAGGATGCTGTGAATATCATGGACTGAACAAGTGTACAATGATGAGGTGTTGGAAAGAATGGCAACGAAAAGAAAATTAATAGTGAGCATCAGGAAGAGACAACTGAAGTTCCTGAGACATGCAATGAGGAAGGAGGGCGTGGAGAACCTGATGCTGACAGGCAAGTTAGAAGAAAAAAGAGATCGAGTAAGGCAGCGGATAACATATTTGAAGGGCCTGATCAGGTGGATGACGGAACGGGGGTTACGTGGAGTAACACGAGAAAACGTACTAAGAGCCACCAGGGATAGGGAGACGTGGAAAGCCATGATCGCCTACGTCATGAAAGGAAAGGGTACATAGAAGAAGAATATTTATGTTAAGTGTTTATAAGAAATTATAATGTGAGTACAAAATGGGGGATCAATTCTATATTATAATCAATATTTAAACTGATCCCTCCTTTTGTGGCCATGCTAGTTTCTATACATTTATTTTCTAGATTTTAGGAGACAGCGTGCTAACAGTCGCAGTTATAGGGAGACGTGGAAAGCCATGATCGCCTACGTCCTGAAATGACATGGCACATAGAAGAAGTAGAATATGAGATATTGTGATAATCAAATCAATGGTTCTAGTGCATGCCTATTTTTGATTTACTCATTAATAAAAATTGATGTTACATTTTGCGTAATAATATCTGACTTCCAAAATTTAAATGCAATGTCAATTGCCATATTTTATCTCGTTAATCTTTTATCCTTTCTTCAATATCCCCTGTACCTAGTATTCTCTCCCACTGTAACCCCCCAGCAGATTAGTGGCGATATCACGTCTTGCTTAGATAAAATGATTAAAAGGAAATCCTTAAGCATATCCTACTGTCCTAGTGTTATTATCGACTTATTGGGGGTAAACTTCTTTAATAATATGGCTTGAGAGTGACAAGAAAACACTACAAATTAACTGCAAGAAAACCGATTGAATGGTCATCAGCAAAAAGGGCAGCCCAAAATGCCAATTACGAGTGACGGACTCCAAAATCAAGCAGGTACAGAAATTTAAATAAGTGGGAAGTGTTAAAACAGAAGACGGAAAGTGCAACACAGAGACCGAAGGCGAATTGGCATGGCGAAAAACCATTCCAGAAGTTGCGTAAAGTATTAAGAAACAGGACAATTTCACTAAAAACAAAGAAAACAATACTGGATTGCTATGTAATGTCGGTTCTTTAATATGGCAGTGAATGTTGGACAATATCTTCGAAGATGAAGGAAAAATTGAAGCAGCTGAAATGTTGTTCTATAGAAGGATGCTGCGAATATCATGGACCGAGCATGTGAGCAATGACGTGGTTTTGGAAAGGATGGAAACGAAAAGGAAATTAATACTGAGCATCAGGAGGAGAAGACTAAACTTTCTGAGACATGCAATGAGGAAGGAGGGTTTGGAGGACCTGTTACTAACAGGCCAGATAGAGAAAAAAAGAGACAGAGGAAAGCAGCGGATATCATATTTGAAGAACCTGATCAGGTGGATAACGGAACGAGGGTTGCAATGTGCAACAGAAGATAGCGTGCTAATAGATATAAGAAAGGACATGGCACATAGAAGAAGAAGAATATGGATTTCTAATATTATTCTCACGGTGTTGGATGTGATTGCTCGTGCAGTAGATATCGGCCCGACACGAGAAATCGGAGAGCCGAGTTCGAATTCCAGTTGAATTTTCTGCATTCACTTCCGCGCAAATACTCTTGGGAAAGGTATTAATCCGTCTCTTCCGTCTAGTTATGGGTTGAATAACAGGACAGATTGGATTCTATAGCCTTGGCTAGCAATTAGTCTATTGCAGAAAATAATGGCAAAGTACTGCGAGATAATCTTCTGCCCAGTCAGTTATGTCTCTTCCGAGATATGATCGCCCCAGCGTGTATCACGCACGGCTCTTAAATGACTGACTGTTTTGGATCTAGAACTGAAATTGGACAGATCAATATTTTTTCTCTTGTCGAGATTGAGGCACCATTCGAAAAATTCTTTATGGACATGTTTCAGCTGCTGGACTAAGAATTGTGCATTTATTTCTTTATTTGCGTTTTAAGAACTATAAATATATAATGCACCGACACACACAACGTTAGCTTTTTTTCTATAGAGCTGAGTTTTTGTGGTCTGCTTATGGACATTTATTATTTTTTATCAACCTGGTTTTGCGTTCGACATTGTTTTCATGTCAGTGCATTCGAAATATATTCTCAAAAGCCATGTATGCTTAGTAGTTAGGATGATATGTTCGTCATTGCCAGTGATTTCTGAAAACAGAAATTACTTTTCAGGCAATCTAATATATATATTAAAAGCTATTTTTCCGCATATTCTTTAAGGTAAAATTGCATCCGTACTGGTTTGGTTAGAAAATTGAAGAAATCAAATAAACTTTTTTTTATGAAACATCTGTAAAATCTTATAGAAATTGTTAAAAAAAAAATTATTTTCATAATCATTTAGACGGATGTCAAATTTAGTATTTCTCTGTGGCCCAAGTACAATATATTTAATTATGGTTTGGGTTCTAATTTTTAAGTGTCTCATTAACGTTATTATTTTTGTCTTCCAAAAAGAAGAAAAATACGTTACTTTTTTTAGTATTTAAGCAGTAACTTGAGCTTCTGTTGAAAATGCAATTATTAGAAGAATATTTTTTTTAGGGATTAGGCTAATATCAAATACATGCAATGTAGGACTCATATTATCAATCAAAACCATTTAGTATTCAATTCAGTAAAAAAAAAAAAAAAACGTCTCTGGGATTTCAAATTTTAAATTAATAAAATCTTTTTCTGTTTTTTGCCTCTTACCTTGAGTTATTTTGCAATAACTTTTTTTTTTTCCGAAAAGAATAAAAACCAGATATCATTTAATCTTAAAAAGAAATTAATTTACTATTCATCTTCTAAATTGATGCATTGTTTAATTCACAATGGAAGAAACACAAACAGAGGGCAAGGCAAACAGAAAGATTCATTCGAAGGCAAATTGATCTTAAATATCTTGCTTAATTATAAAATCCTCGTTTCTTTTAATGTACAAAATCTAAATATTAATTCGCGACATAAATACATTCAGATATATATATATATATATATATATATATATATATATATATATGTAGAAAGAGTGTATGTAATGCAGTAATAACTATGAGCAGAAAGTTATAAAGTTTTATTTTACCAATTCATCTTTAGCGCTGAAAAAGGATTATTTTTATTGTGAGGGGAAGTTACAAGCGAGAGGGGAGATGTGATGTGCTTATTCTATAACCACACAGCAGATACTTTATTCACGACATGCCAAACGTCACCCATTAGAGTAATAATTGGTAGCGAGAATCTACCATGAAGCCATGGCACCACTCAGACATGGACAACTTGTGGTCTGACATGATTATTTACATTGTACGGACTGTTTTGACCGTTATACGCCCTGAAATTTCTCATGTGATTGGAATTTCGAAATGAACCCATTAATTCGATCACTGAGGTAAATTGTTCTCGTTTCATGAGTCATGCCACTTACGGACGTTTTAGTTATCTCCTTTTAACTTAACTCTCTAAGTTTTGTTCACAACCGCTGTAGCCAGGTATTGAACTCACAACAATTTATGTCAAGTTACTGGATCTAACCAACAATTTTTTTCCACTGGGCCATATATCCATGATGCCTGAGGATTGATCATATCACGGTGATAGGTATTACCATTAGTCAAACAAAGTATTGCAAATAGAAGAAAGACCTCACTTCTGAAATTATGAATATATTTGGCATCCATTGATCTATTGTATCACATGTCAAATTATATAACACTAGCAGTATAGCCCGGTGGTAATGAAAGCTTTAAAACTAATGCATGGTCCTGGAGCTCAGATTCTTTGGATGTTAGCACGAAAGATAAAAATCAATAGTTGTTTCCAGTTAAAGCGACACCGTAGACTGAAAGAAAAATGTATGGACGTAAGTTAAATTTTGATTTCCTTGTATCGATATCAAATAAATATTTTTCGTCGTAAACTGAATTTTGAAGGCTAAATAAGTCCTCTGAGCAAATGGTATCATGGCTGAGACTAAGAACTACAATAATACTTACTTAAAGCCAAACCCGAAGCAAAAACTAAAATAAAAGGACTGAAAAAAAAATACAAACATACAGGCAGATAAACACACATACACACAAACATCTTGCCTTTTATATATATAGATAGTATCGATTTTCTGCACTATTCTAAGAACTGCAATCTTGAAACTTCTGAATATCGTTTCTTATGTCTTTGTCTGTGAGTATATCAAATGTAATTAAAATCGGACCACTCCTTCTATAACCCGGTTTTTTTCGATTATCGATTTTCGATATTTATCGGGTGTACCTCGACACAAAACCTCTCTCAGAATACTCGCAGACGCTTATAGTACAACTGTGTAAATTTTCAAGAAAATCGTTTCAGCCGTTTCGGAGTCTATAGGTAACGGACAAACACACACAGACACACAAAGTTCCATTTATAAATAAGTTTAGATACGGTAATTCCCCCCCCCCACCAATTCTGACGATCGCAAAAGCGTGAAAACCAGGTTCACAGACTCACACCAATTCAATTGAATAACTTTAGGTCTATCACTGATAAGTATCGCGCATATATAATATATAAATAATAAATGTAACAAATTGCATATATATATATTTATATACATACACATTTCACACTCACCCCCACCACATTGTCCAAAATAGGTGGACAGTTAATAATATGATTTATTTTGTGATTACATATACAGTTTTATTTAACAATACAATCATGAAATTTGACAATTAAATTTTATTGTGTACAAAAATACAAAGACGCTTAAAGTTTATCAACGCTGGTGCTGAAATTGTTGTCTATCACAATTTACACAGCTTTGACGTCTACCCTGCACGCTTTGACAAACATTTTTGCACAAGTCTCTTTGTGCATTCGTTTCTTGAAATGCATCTTTTATGCAGTTATTCAAAGCACTAACATTGCTTTGTTTTCGACTATAAACCCTGTCCTTGTGTACTCTCCAAAACCCCATTAGGGCTAAAGTCAGGTAAACGGGCTGGTCAATCAGTTGGACCTCTTCGGCTAATTCATTTCTCAGGAAATGTTTCATCATGATACTCATGGTAATTTTTCAAGGCGTAGATTACATGTGACACAAGGCCAAAAGTATGGGGCACCCAGTGAGAATCGAACTCATTACTCAACTGTAATGATTCTAGTGAGACAAGCTTGTTAACCATTACATCACCACGATGTGCCCGCTTCGCTTAGTTTATGGTGATTTTCGAAGTGCAGCTTAGATGTGGCACAAAGCCAAAAGTATGGGACACCTAGTGAGGATCGAACTCATAACTCAACTGTAATGATTCTAGTGAGACAAGCTTGCTAACCATTACATCACCACGATGTGCCCGCTTCGCTTAGCTTCTGGTGATTTTCTAAGTGCATCTTAGATGTAGCACAAGGCCAAAAGTATGGGACACCTAGTGAGGATCGAACTCATTACTCAACTGTAATGATTCTAGTGAGACAAGCTTGTTAACCATTACATCACCAGGATGTGCCCGCTTCGCTTAGCTTATGGTGATTTTCTAAGTGCATCTTAGATGTAGCACAAGGTCGAAAGTATGGGACACCTAGTGAGGATCAAACTCATTACTCAATTGTAATGATTTTAGCGAGACAAGCTTGTTAACCATTACACCACGTCAAGGTGTCCTTATCAAGATACACATAGACTGCTTTTAAATAACGTAGATGAGCCCCATCTTGTTATAAATAATTTAACCGATACACATACATATTCCGCTTATTGTCCCCCTAATTTTAGATCACCCTGTACATATACGAGGTACGTTAGTGGTACACTACATATGATGGCTTACATTTTGGGGGTATTAATCTGATAGGGGTTTTGTTCCCTTGCTACCCCTTTTCCCCGCCTGTTCTACCACCCCGTTATATGTGATCTTTGAGAATGTTATGGGCTCCTTCCCTTTGTCCCTCTTACTTTTCGTTATGTCTTGTGAACGTCAAATTCCCCTTCACTGTCTTTCTGTGGCTCTGCGATTCTGGGTACAATTGTGCTTTTCAATCTCATTTTTTTAAACCATGAGATTACCAGCATTCTGTAGAAGGCTATATGTATTGCTTCAAGACCCCTCTTCATTTTTGAGGAAACTGTTCAACTTTCACTACACTATACGACAGGGGTCGGTAACTTTTTGCTATGTGACGACTTAGTGTTTTAAAATCATTTAGTGTGCTAACATTATATGAATTTATATAAAAGTCAATGTCCATATATCTGTTATACAATATATTTTATATAGTAACATATAAAATAATTTGTAAACCACATTAATAGAAACAAAGTGTTGTTTAAAGTTTGTTTTTTTCAATTTCATTATAACTGGGAGCTTTATCCTTGCATAGACTTGCCAGTTGCCCAATATCGGCAACATGCATTGTTACTTTGAGTTTTTACACAATTTTTTAAATGTTCAGGTGTTAGGCAACTTTGTTGTGATTTTAACTACTGCTTTCATGTAAGAGAAAATTTCCTCACAGAAATAAGTTGAAGTAAAAGCCGAAAGAAGAGAAAAAGCAATTTTCTTCAAACAGAGAAAAAGATTTCTGGATGGATGTCTAACAGTTGAAAATAGCAGCAGACTTTTCTGAAGTTTTGTCTTCCAGATACAGAATTCAACAAATCGTGCCATTGGAAATTACTTGGCATTCCACGTATGGCATGCGTGCAGTGGTTTGCCGACCCTTGCTATAAGAGGATTAACATTACGTAACATTTCAACATGTTTTGTTTTGATTCTAACGGAATCTTACTGTCTTTTCATATTTGTTCAGATTTTGACAGGAGTTTTTAGCTATTCCAATGCGACTTCAGATTTCGGTGTCGCATTTTCTATCGTAATACTTTACTTCAAATATTGTTTGTATATCGATCGCAGTAAATTTAATCACCTTTTTCTTTGCGTTTTAGCTATTAATTATTATTTAAATAATATTAAATATTATTAATTATTATTTAATTATTATTAATATTAATAACAGTATTAATGACAATAGATTTGTGAAAAAATATTCTGCTAGAAATTAAAATAAGTTAGGAAATTATATTACAGCCACAAATTCAAGAAATTTTAACATACTTAATAGTCAGTCAGTTAAGTGCCATACGTGAAACACGCTTGGGCGATCATGTCTCGAAAGAGACATGACTGACTGGGCAGAAGATTATCCCGCAGTAGGTTGCCATTGCTTTCTGCGGTAGACAGGCTGACACCCAAGGCTATAGAACCCAATCTGTCCTGTTATTTAACCCATAACTGGAAGGAAGAGACGGATTAATACCTTTCCCAAGGGTATTTGTGCCTAAGTGAATGCAATAAATTCAACTGGAATTCGAACTCGGCTCCCCGGTTTCTCGTTCCGAGCCGATATCCACTGGACCACAACGCACATCCTTAACTTAATAGTATGAGTGTTAAATATGCGTAAATGCACATATGCTACTGAAAAATTAACTTTCAAAACCCATTTGCAAAATAATTTTTAATGGTCACATAACCGAACACTGAAATACCTGGGAAGTGTATTAACAGAAGACGGAAAGTGCGACACAGAGATCCGAAGGCGAATTGGCAGGGCAAAGGACGCGTTCCAGAAGCTGAGTAGAGTATTAAGAGACAGGAAATTTTCGCTAGAAATAAAGAAAAAAGTACTGGATTGCTAAGCGATCTCAGTTCTTCAATAAGGCAGTGAATGCTGGAAAAGCCTCAACGATGAAGGAAAAGCTTGAAGCAATTGAAATGTGGTTCTACAAAAGGATGTTGCAGATATGAATCGAGCAATGATGAGGTTTTGGAAAAGATGGAAATGAAAAGGAAATTAATACTGAGCATCAGGAAGAGACAGCTGAAGTTCCTGGGACACGCAATGAGGAAAGAGTGCTTGGAGAACCTGATACTAACAGGCCAGATAGAGGGAAAAGGAGACAGGGGAAAGCAACGGATAACATATTTGAAGGATCTGAGCAGGTGGATGACAGAACGGGGATTGCATGGTGTAACAGGAGAAAGTATCCTAAGAGCAACCAGGGATAGTGAGACGTGGAAAGCCATGATCGCCCACGCCCTGAAAAGACAAAGCACATAGAAGAAGAAGAAGAAGATTTAAGATAAGCAATTTTCTGCATCTTCTTTAATAAGATTTAGTTTAAAATGCAGTTTCTCAAATGAATGAAAACTAAGAACCAATTACGTCAGTGAAAGGCCTCATTGAAAAAGTATATTAAATTGACATTTTAGGACATTTTTTTTATAATTGTATCTCCCTAAGCAAGGCATTTTACTGCCATTGTTGTGCAGGGGGTAAATAGGAGGGATGCTATGAGGAGTGAGAGGTTGCAGGGGGTGTCAGGAAGAGCGTAGGAGAAGGAAGAGTATACAGATGAGAATGGGGTGGACGAAGAAAATAGCATGAGAGAGGATGTAATTTAGTGAGACAGGAGATGACTTACATTTAAATTCTTGGATATTGTAACTGTCGGGAAAGCAAGTATGCGGAAGGGAATTCCACAGGCAGGAAGTGTGAGAAAAGAAACTAATGGAGTAGAATTTGCGTTTACAATTTATTGGTTTCACAATAAAAGGGTGGGACCTAGTTGCTAATCTTGTGGCTAGAGGAAATTCATATATAGTGGGGGTACCAGTGAGCTAAGTTCATCGGAGCAGAAGCCGTGAAAGTATTTGTAGAAGAGACACAGGCAAGCCACACTGCGTCAGTGAGAAAGCGACTGTATCCTAGCTGCCAAGTCGGGATCGATCACATTACAGATTCTCCATTGGATTTGGTCGAGGACACCTATGTGGATAGCAGGAACACCCAACAAGATCTGACAGCAATACTCAATGCACGGGCGGATGGTAGACTTGTATATGGGCAGGATTGTTTCGGACGGGAAAAACTTCCTGGCCCTACAAAGATAACCGACTTTCTTAGCAGCGGATTTCGCTATGGATTCTTTATAGTTATTCTACTTGAGGTCTGATGTTAGAGTTAATCCGAGGAGACGCAGTGTTTTACTTTCAGGGAGATACGATTCCCGATTCAATAATGAAACACATTTTCAGTTGGAAAATATTAAGATATTTCTGTCTCTTTTCATATTGAACATAGATGATAAAGTGAAATCCATTCCAAGCGCACTTCTTCCGAGAGGGAAAATAAAAACGTATGAAATGAACTTATTGCTAATATAGTGAAATGAAGTATATTTTTCGTACGAACTGTGATATTAAATATTTGAAATTTTCAATTTTGACCTAATAATTAAATATTAGGAAAATCATTGCTCAACAGATTTTCAATATGTCTTCTCCTTGTTTATGTAATATAGATTCACATCAACGGAAAGACGACAAATTTGAAATTATCATCGACAAATATTCCTTCAATCGATTGGCAACACGTAGGGTGGACATCTCTTTTTTTATTTTTTAATAAAATAGTGAATCTATCTTCGTACCGCAAAAGAAAAATATTAAGAAAATTGTGTTAAATCAATCGCGAATAAGCACGATGGATAAATTTTAAAATAATAAGACGAGGTCCACGCTTTTTAGTTTGTTAGAATGCAGATCTCAGTTACTGGTGTAATACACGATATAATTTTCTTCGGAAAGACAGCTAGTAAATCTGAACTTACTTCATTTTTTTAGTATTGAGACAATACTTCATGTTTTTCAGGGCTTATTTGAGGTAAATTTAATTCAAGTGCCATACGTGATACACGTTTTGGGCGATCATGTCTAGAAGTAGACATGACTGACTGGGCAGAAGATTATCCTGCAGTAGGATGCCTTTGTTTTCTTCGGTAGACTGTTTGCCAGGCAAGGCTATAGAACTCAATGCGTCCTATTATTTAACCCATAACTGGAGGGAAAAGACGGATTAATACCTTTTCCAAAGGGTATTTGCGTGTAAATAAGTGAATGCAAAGAATTTAACTGGAATTCGAACTCGGTTCCCCGATTTGTGGTTCCGAGTCGATATCCATTGCACTACCTCATGGTATCCAAATACCTGTTTATAAACCTACGTTTGAATGAGGACTGTAAGCAGGTAAATAAGTCACAAAGAACTGTATGAAGTTGGTTTAATATTTTGGACCTTGTTAATGAAACTAGAAATATTTTTATGCGAGCTTGTAGTATTGTTTGATGAAATGTGGTTGGTAGAAAATGAATGACCGCTTAGAGCTGTTCTCGCCGAAAGCTCTCCAGGGAAACCGGAACACTACTTCACGCGGGACTCCGTTTCCTGCACACCGTAAACAATAGCACTTTCTCTCGAATACCGGCGTGGCCTCCACGAGTCTCAAACCCCCAACTCCCGTGAAACAGAAGTTGGCTCTTTTTATGCGTCTTCGGTCTCGGGCAAGAAAGCGAAGTTTTGATATGTGACAGCCTCGCTTTCGCCGATGACGCATGCGCCGTGTCATTTCAAAACTGCCTTGTATAAGCTTGCCTCGGTTCCATGACATCTACAAACGCGTGTGCGGACAACCCGCCTTCTCTTGCTTCGGCGAGGTAAGCCCCCGCTATAGAGCACGTAAGCTTAAAATCAAGTTCGATAAAAAACTTTCAACCCTCCTTCCCATGACAACAGTGACTATCCTAATATCTGCTAATATCTATCTTATTTGAAAAAGAAGTCTCAATTACCGCTTGCTTTGTCTCATATTGTTTTAGTTAGCTATTGGTTACAAAGCGACCAAGCTTTTGACCCACTTGCTTACATTTTAATCTCTTAATCATTTGTAGATTATAACAAGTTCTTTTTCATCGCTTAATCATTTTAATAAAATAACAAGCTAGTCATTATCGCTTAATCATTGCTACATTATAACAAATTCACTTTTATCGCTTAATCATTTCTCTGTTAAAAAAAGTTAGTCATGTGATCTCGAATGAACCACTTTAACTAAACACGAACATGATTCATTCATTTGACATTTGCGATTTGCGTATTTATGAATCAGTTTACAAAAGTTTAAATTTTTTTCCATTAATCTCAGTACGTGTCGGCATTATATATATATATATATATATATATATATAATTCCAACTCAAATTTGACTGGTTTATTTATTAAACTGTATATTTATCTATTTATGTCTATCTGCCCGAAAGCCGAAGAAATCTTAATAAAATAAATATTCGAATAGTCTAACAATTAAATAAACGTTATTTTAAATAATCTTTCAATTTTATTAGTTATTTTCCACATGAGTAATTTAAAGTAATGATCTATGAAATTAACTCTGTTGTAGCATGTAAGAATTCTACGTTTTTGCATCATTCAAATTGCAAATAAAGCAATAAAGCAAATGTGATCCATGTAGACAAAATGACAGCAATATATAAATATACATTCGAGTATATTCCATATGAGCAAATGTTACGTTTTTAACGTTGCTTATATATATATATATATATATATATATATATATATATGTGTGTGTGTGTGTGTGTGTGTGTGTGTGTGTGTGTGTGTGTATATCAGCATGCAGTGTGTGTATAGAAGAATCCAAAGGAGTATCCTGTACATACAGTGGTAGGATAACTCTCTAAGAGAGCTCTGAATATATATGTATATAAATTCATGTAGAGCAAATATAAGAAAAATTAAGGCATGGTGAATCGGAAGTGTGGGCGTATTTCAGGCGAACCATCATCAGCTTCCGTCTTTATTTTACAAAGGATTTTACAAGAATGAAATTCACAAAGATATAAAAGAAACGAATAAATAATCGTTATTTTTATTCGTACTTTTTATGATGGTTCACCTGAAATAGGCCCATACTTCCGATTTACCATGAAATAACGTGTCTGCCTTAATGTTTCTTACACATATATATATATATATATATATATATATATATATATATATATATATTTTTCTATATATATATATATATATATATATATGTAAGCAACGTTAAAAACGTAACATTTGCTTATATGGAATATACTTCAATGGTGAATGTAATACATACATACATACATACATATATATATATATATATATATATATATATATATATATAGATATATAATTTTTCTTATATATATATATATAAGAAAAATTATATATCTATATATATATATATATATATATAAATATATATATATATATGTATGTATGTATGTATGTATGTATTACATTCACCATTGAAGTATATTCCATATAAGCAAATGTTACGTTTTTAACGTTGCTTACATATATATATATATATATATATATATATATATAAGCAACTTTACAAACATAACATTTGAATAGGTTTTGGATATTATTTTTTTATAATTTAAATTTCAGAAACAATAACAGTTGAATTATTTTTTAAGTATTTCACAGTTATTCATAATCTGCATTCTGGGACATAAATCACTGTCGAAATGATGTGATTTGCAAGGGGCGAAATGTTTGATATGAGCACGAAATTTCATAATGTAAGTGCCAATCTGCAGAACGATGAATTTTCTTTGGGGCTATCTAATGGAGACAAAACGCGATCAGCACGGTTTAAAAGTATTAATCGAAAAATCAAGTAAATAATTTTATTTATGCTGCGATGCCATGAAGTACAGTGGACTTACAAATCTGAAAGTTCGTATGTGCGCGCACTCCCTCATATATATATATATATATATATATATATATATATATATATATATATATGTTGGTCATTCGTGGTCAGAAGATCTAAGATGTGCCAGATCAATTGGTGGCTTTCCCTATGTGGATACGTGTCGCAAGTTCGAATCCTGCCGAATGACACACATTTTCATGAAAACAATTTACCTAAAATAAACAAGCTGTTAGAAATTAATATATATACTGTTTGATTATAAACAGAATATCTACTTAAATACGAGTATCGATCAAAAATAATGTTAAAAAAAATCATTTCATACCGAACGGGCATAGCCCAGGGGTAGAGTCGCTGACTGACGCCATTTCAGTCGGGTTTCAATACTGGGTAAAAAAGCAATCAGAGTCTAACCGTACTGATGAGCTGTGATACAGCGAAACAGATCTGTCTGCGCATGACAATATATATATATATTTATTTGTCTATACTTTTGAATATAGTGAATATGGCAATAATGATCAGAACACCAGTCCAAACAATATATATATCCCACTATAGGGTAGGTTTGGATGGAATAATATTTCGTATCCAAAGAAACATTATTCTTTAAAAAGTGCCCAATACAAAGTAGAGCTAATAATATTTATTTAGAATTTATAACATAAAAATGTTATTATATCACTACAAAATAGCTATTTTATTTCGACACTACTTGTGTCTTATCAAGTGATCATCACATGATAAGTCACGGATAGTGTCGAAACATAATTGCTACTTTTGTAGTGATATTATATATATATATATATATATATATATATATATATATGTATAAACATATATATATATATATATATATATATATATATATATATATAAGTTGTAATGATGCTTAATTCCAAAATTGTTGTTTTCTTCAGTAGTTTACTAGTAGAAAGGCATTTTAAGCGAGAAGATATTTTTGTCATGAAGTGCTCAATATAAACAAAAGGATAGAGCTTTAATAGAATTAATATGGACTAGCTTGTCACTTAGCTGTGCAGTGTTGTTTCAGTCAAGCAGACTTCGAATTGTCAGGGTTATTTGCGTTTCTTCCTGACGCTTTCTTTTTTTTGTATTATTTATTTATATTTGTCTTATTTTGCTGTTTCCTAAGTAACGTGTAAGATTTGATGGTGGTTAAACGCTTTCTATTATTGCTCTGGATAATATCAGTCGAGTTCTCTGTTATATCTACTTAATATTTTATATTAATTAGATAATGTATTATCCACTCTATTTTACAGATTTAACCTAATTTCCTAATTGGAGTAGATAGACTAAACTATCGCCCGGTTCACACTTCATCCACGTCTATGGCATCTATTGAATAGGTGAAGAGGTTCATCCCTTGTTCCCTGTTTAGGATGTGGTTCCCGGCTTTCTTGTCAATCTTTTTACTCTGTTCTTTTTCTATTTTTTCAATTGGAGTAGATAGACTAAACCATCGCCCGGTTCACACTCCACCCACGTCTACTGAACAGGTGAAGAGGCTCATCCCTTGTTCCCTGTTTAGGATGTGTTTTCCGGCTTTTTCTTTTTCAATCTTTTTGCTCTTTTTCTTTTTTTTTTCCTAAATTGGAGTAGATAGATTACACTATCGCCCGGTTCACACTCCATCCACGTCTAGTGAACAGTTGAAGAGGCTCATCCCTTGTTCCCTGTTTAGGATGCGGTTTCTGGCTTTCTCTTCTTCAATCTTTTTACTCTCACGTAGCCCCCTGTTCACCAGTGGCGTTTTCGCTTTGTTCGCGGTGATATGATTAATATATATATATATATATATATATATATATATATATATATTATGGACCATCCCGTCGATTTCGCCGTAATAGTGTCTAACTCAGTTAGACTGCCACACAGAGAATTGTTTTGAGTGGTGAAGGCTTGTGTAGCATCATCCACATTCCACTTAAGTAAAAATGTGCATGAGAGAAAAACGTTTTTCCTCCTAGCCAAGACTCATCGTTTACTTGGCAATCAAGTCTGTGCCTCTGGGTATGAGGACGCATGGTTTTCTTTCGCTCGGTCTATCATTTACGTGTTTCGGAGGTTGAATACCTGAAAATCTACCCGCCTAGACTTGGCAGACAGAAAGAGCATTTCATTCCCTCCCTACGATTGTTGAAGGGTTTGTTAAATTCTTTTTCCATTTTATTGATCTTGTGGAAGTTTATGTTTGCATCCCCCCTTACATTTTAATTAATTTTTGATTAAACTTTTATTTTCAAACGAGTTCCAACTTCCCTTCTACAAGTAATTTCTTTTTTGTGTCCTGTTTATCATTAACAGTTCTGCCAACGAGCCCCTTTGATAATGTGTTGGCTGAAAGGATCCTAAGATCTTGCATTATGAAGTCAACTTTATTTAAGTCTATTTCTTATTTCTGCGAATACAAGTCTCTCTTTATATATATATATATATATATATATACAGTACTGTCCAAATAATAGGTCAAGAAGTATTTTATATTTTATGATGCATATGGACAGAAAATAAACAATTTAATTAAAGTGATTTTATTTGATTTACTCAACAAATACTTTAACAAGAAAAAAATACTTGTTACAAAATATATTTAATATTCAGTATAATAGGGTTTTGCTTTGAAATAATAAAATAGTTGCGACAATTTATCAATCGCATTTATTTTATAAATATATATATATATATACAGTACTGTGCAAAAGTATTAGGTCAAGAACTATTTTATATTTTATGATGCATATTGTCAGAAAATAATTTAATTAAAGTAAGTTTATTTAATTTACACAACAAATGCTTTAACAAGAAAAACCTACCTGTTACAAAATCAATTTAATAGCCTTTTGCTTTGATCACAGCCTTCATTCTGTCAGGCATTGACATGAAAAGCTTCTTCAATGTATCTAATGGTATCTCCTGCCAAGCAACTTGTGTTTTTTCGCATAGTGTGACTTGCGAAGTAACATTAGATTTATCAATTTTTTTATTAAAAAATCCCATAGGTGTTCAATAGAGTAGTTTCAAAATAACTTGTTTAATAGAAAATAGGAAAAATTAAATATAACTTCTTTTCAATCCATTTCTTTTACATCTAGTTTTAAATAATCAATATTTATTAGCAATTTACTTGGCTTTTCACCCTGTATTTGAATTTCAGTGAGTTTTTTAGAAAAAAATCACCCCTGTCCTAATACTTTTGCACACAACCGAAAGTGTGCAAAAGTGTTAGGACAGGGGTGATTTTGATCTTGTCCTAATACTTTTGCACACTACTATATATATATATATATATATATATATATATATATATATATATTCAAATACTTTAATCCAAGCGGAAAAAGCAGGAAGGGAAATTCCAAAAACCCGATCCTAATTAATATTAAAATTTTATTTTAATATTAAAAAATGATACAGGAAGAGAGCTCCATGTAATAAAATATTACAGAGTTTATTTTATTTTATTTTTATTTTTATTTTTATCTTTATCTTTTTCTTTTTCTTTTTCTTTCTTTTTAATCTTTTTTTGCAAATCTATCTATGAGTTCAAAAGGAAAAATAGACTGATTTTTTTCTCCAGTTTCACAAAGGATTTTTTTCGTAGCTGAGGTGATGCGTTATTCCCTGTGGGGATTTCATGTCGAAATGTACATACAACATCTTTGAATAAATCCTATTTAATTTATATATATATATATATATATATATATATATAGAGAGAGAGAGAGAGAGAGAGAGAGAGAGATGATTTAAGAGAAATAATGCAGAATATATTCTTGCTTTCATCCTTCCTATTATCTGGAGAAGTAACTTGCAATTTCTTCTAAAAGACCATGCACCATTAATAAAAGAACCTTTAGTACATTGCTTTCGGAAATGGCGCACGTTTTTAATTTCCTTTGAGTACCAGGTCAGCCTTTTTACGTATTTGATTTTTCGCCCCACTTGTAACTCGAAAATGTAGTTTTGAAAACGTTTGCAATAAAGGCCGATTGTAGTGTAGCATTTTCCCCACCTCCAAGTTGGCCCAGCTTTCCCGCTAAATAGCCAGACGTAGTTGCAGAAAATCTATTGATAAGAACTGAATAGAACTGGAAAGGCGCCATTCAAATGGCGACGGGGCTTTTTTCACTACAACCTACAAAAATGGTTGAGTGTTGCCACTCAATTATTGGTTCAATAAAATGGCTAAAGAGCCAATAGCCTGAGAGTAACGCTTTGCTCAATTAATCCCAATTTTCCATTTATATACTGCGATTTTCAAATAATATTTAAGAAACAACATAATATATTTACACAGAAGCAGACGACATTGTTTCAATAACCGCTTTGTTTCAAAGAATGTCTTAGTATTACAGAATATTGCTTTTGTTCGTTTAGTTTTTTTTTTTTTTACCAGTTCTCTATATCGGATGGGAATATTGCGACTCGTTACGAAAGTATTTCTTTTCAAATATAACTCTGCTGATAGTATAATTCTAAAGCGTATCTTAAATTTGGCATATGGCTGAAAGTATGCAGCATCCTATGAGAATCAAAATTACTACTTAGTTGTCATTAGTTCTAGCGAGACAAGCTTGCTAACAATAATTAACAACAGAGAAGGACAGAATAATTCTATCAGTTTGTTTTGTTTACTTACAAGTAATTACATTTGGGAAAGTTATCAATCTATCCCTTCCCAGAACTACGGGTTAAATAGAAGAGATGACTGGGAACTTTTGTTTTGCAACTAATAAAGAAGTCAGTCTGTTAAGTGACATACGTGATACACGCTTTGGGCGATCATGTCTCGAAAGAGACATGACTGACTCGGCAGATGATTATCCCGTAGTTTTCTGCATTAGACTGGTTGCCAGCCAAGGTTATAGAACACAATCTGCTTTATTATTTAACCCATAACTGGAGGGAAGAGACGGATTAATAACTTTCCCAAGTGTATATGTGCGTAAGGGAATACAAAGAATTCAACTGCAATTCGAACTCGGTACCTCGATTTGTCGTTCCAAGTAGATATCCACTGGACTGAATTTAAAACTAGCTTAAAGAGGGATAGACAGTCAGACTTAGTATGGACACACTGCCACTGCATTGATCGCTATATATGTGTTACTGTAGAAATGTTTCTTTTTTGTCTGGGATGTATGTATGTATGTATGTATGTATGTATCTATCTATCTATCTATCTATCTATCTATCTCAGTTTGTTAATATCTATCTACCTATCGATCTATTTCAGGTTCTTCATATCTATCTATCTATCTATCTATCTATCTATCTATCTATCTATCTATCTATCAGTTTGTTTCTATCTATCTATCTATCTATCTATCTATCTATCTATCTATCTATCTATCTATATCTCAGTTTGTTTCTATCTATCTATCTATCTATCTATCTATCTATCTATCTATCTATCTATCTATTCTAGTGAAAATAATGTAGAAAATATTAAGTGAACGTTTTATAAATAAAAAGTAATTTTTGAAAAATAATGTTAACGGTTAGAATCTTTGAATGAAATAATAAAATACTAAAAATCTATGTATTAAAATAATATTAAGTAATAATATATAAATAATGAAACATACATATAAATTACCATACTAAATCATTGCAATATTACAATTAATCAGAATAAATGATATACTATAATAAATAATAATGAATAATAAAAAAATAAGAATTTAAAAATATAGATAGCAATAATAATAATAATAATAATAATAATAATAATAATAATAATAATAAAGAGAAGCAAGATACGAATAAACAACTAGAAAATATATATAATGATATTAAGAAAACTAGGTCATGAATATATATATATATATATATATATATATATATATATATATATATATATATATACGAAAATTGATATTTACATAGCAATTCAGCACTATTTCCTTTGTTTCGAAAGAAATTTATCTGTTAATAATTTTCTCTTTTTCCCAAGCGCTTTCGACTATCTATGTCACTTCGCCTCTTATAACAATACATACAATATGTTACGCTTTTAAACATTTTTTATCATCATTTTACCCCCAAACAAGTCAGAAATGCCACTGACGCTCAAAGAGGGGGTTACAGTGAGAGATAAAAAAAAAAAAAGGTAAATTGAATGTCGAAGAAAGATGAGAGATGGATGGGATTCAAGTAGATAGAAGATAGCAATTGACATTGCATTTAAACATTTGGAGATTGTAGCTAGCACGAAAGCAATAAAATGGAAAATAGTTCTACAAACTTGAAGTGCAAGAAAAGAGACTGTTATCGTGGAATGATGATATTGGATCAAAAGTCGGCTCTCTGTGCAGGGCCCGGAAATTCTTTCCGCCTGAATCTATCCTGCAATTATATAAATCCACCATCCGCCCGTGTAATGAGTACTGCTGCCACATCTAGTCGGGTGCCCCTTCTATTCTCCTCGGGGTTCTTGACAAAATACAGCGAAGAATCTGTAATGTGATTGATAACGACTTGGCTGGCCGCCTGCAGTATCGCTCTCACCGGCGTGACGTGCCTTCACTGTGCCTCTTCTATAAATACTTTCATGGCTTCTGCTCTGACGAACTTAAATCACCGGTGCCCCCTAGATGTGAATTTGCAAGAGATACTAGATTGGCAGGTAGGTCTCACCCTTTTACAGTGAAACCGATGATATGTAACCGCAATTTCTACTCCAACAGCTTCTTTCCTCGCACTTCCCGCCTGTGAAATTCCCTACCGCATGCTTGCTTCCCTGGTGGCTACAACCTCCAGGAGTTTAAATGTAAGGTCAATAGACACCTCCTAACACACTAACTCACACCAATTCTCTCCAACTCTCTCCCTATGTACATCCTAAGTCGTCTATCACCCTCCTTCTGACATTTCCTATACCCAATCCCTCTATGTAGCCTCCTGCGCTAGAGTGTCAGTGGAATGCCTTGCTTGGGGTGACACGATTAAAAATAAAAAAAAACACTAAGTCTGCTGCTAGGGAATGTTGGGTAAGATAGATTTTGGAGAAAAAAATTATCTAGCAAATCATTTTTCCTCTCCAGAACCTCTCTAAAATACTAAGTGTACCATTCATTTATGCTTTGAACTAGCAGTATAATCCGGTGTTGCTCGGGTGTAATGAAAGCTTTAAAACTAATCCACGGTCCTGGAGTTCAGACTCTTTGGACGTTGGCACGAAAGACTAAAAAGCAATAGTTGTTTCCAGTTAAATGCAACACCATAGTCTGAACGAAAAATGAATGGATGTAAGTCAAATTTTGATTTCTTGGTATCGATATCAAATAAGGTTTTTTCGTATTAAACTCAATTTTGAGGGCTAAAAAAGTCCTCTAAGTAAATAGTATCATGGCTGAGACTAAGAACTACAATTATACTTACTTAGAGACAAAGCAAAAGCTAAAATAAAAGGGTTGAAAAAATACAGACATACAGGCAGATAAACAGACACACATCTTGCGATTTATATATATATATATATATATATATATATATATATATATGTCAAAATGTGCATTCAACATTTTTGAAAAAAATTAATTTCATATATATATATATATATATATATATATATATATATATATATATAAATTAAATTAATTTTTTAAATAAAAACGATAATATATATATATATATATTATCGTTTTTCTGCACTATTGTAAGAACTGCAATCTTGAAACTTCTGAATATCGTTTCTTACGTCTTTGTCTATGAGTGTTTCAAATTTGATTAAAATCCGACCACTCCTTCTATAACCCGATTTTTTCGATTATCGATTTTCGATATTTATCGGGGGTATCTCAACACAAACCCAGCTAAGAACTACAACTGTGTAAATGTTCAAGAAGGTCGGTTAAGCCGTTTCGGAGTGTACAGGTAACGGACACACACACACAGACACTCACACAGAGACAAAGTTTCATTTATAAATAAGTTTAGATATTGCTACCACATATGGCGAGGTTGTCTTTCTTTATATTTTGAGATTTTGATGAAATCCCAAAAGAATCTGCAATGTTATTGGTTCTGGCGTAGCAACTCGCCTACTGTCACTTTCCCGCCGCCCTTTTTCCTGTGACTTTTCTACAAATACTTTCCTGGTAATTATCCTGACTAAGTATCCGTTATCGTAATTACATTTTATGAAATTAATCACAGTAAGTGGTGCAGGGGATGTGCGTGGTGGTGTAGTAGATATCGACTCTGAACGACAAATCAGGGAGCCGGGTTCAAATTCAAGTTGAATCCCTTGCATTCACTTACTTAGGAAAGGTGTTAATCCGTCTCTTTCCTCCAGTTATGTGTTAAATAATAGGGCAGATTGGGTTCTATAGCCTTGGTCGGCAACCAGTAACCACAGAAAACAATGACAATATACAGCGGGATAATCTTCTGCCTAGTCACTCATGTCTCTTTCGAGACATAATCGTCCAAGCTTGTATCATGTATAGCACTTAACTGACTGACTAGATTGGTAACAAGGTCTTATAAATTGGCAGCTGAATCAAAGTAGATGCAGTCGTAAGTTCTATGCTACCAGTTCCTTCTATCGCAGTTTTCGCTTATGGAACTATCTTACGGTTCCATGTTGTTCAACTAAATTTATCTTTTAATTATAGTTTTTAATAGTCTAAATGTAGTCAATCGTTATCTACTTAAATTCCTCTTCTTCCATTCTCGCTCACTAATAATGTTCTCTTTTATTTATTCTTTACGACTTAGTAACTCATTGAATATTACTGACTTTACTACCTTGCTTGGGGTGAAATGATAAAAGATAATCCCTTAAATCTCTGTTAGTTAGGGAAATGTTGTCAATAGAATAGAAAGAAATAGAAAAAAACTGAAAAACACTTCACTTAAAGACTTTCAACAGCTTCAACAATAAAAATGCATAGCACATGTAAACAGAAAAGAAAATGACATTAACTTTAATAAAATGTTTGGGAGGAAAATCAAAATTTACCGTTAATCTATCATGAAAAAAAATATATAAAGTAGAATTCCTGCATTCGAATCAGTTGTTTGGGTGCAGTGGGTATCGTCTCTGATCGAGAAATCTGAGAGCTGAGTTCGATTTCCGGTTAAATAAGATGTATTCACTCACGCGCAAAAACTAGTGGGACAGGTATTAATCCGTCTCTTCTCCCTCCAGCTAAGGATTAAATAGCAGGACAGGTTGGGTTATATAACATTGGCTGGTAACCAATCTACCACAGAAAGGAATGACAAACTACTGCAGGAAATTCTTCTGTCTAGTCAGTATTGTTTATTTCGAGACAAGATTATGTATGGCACTTAACTGACTAAGTGTGTGGATAGGTTGCAAGAAATTTAATACAAGAGATAGGAAAAGAGATGTTGACAAGAAAAATCATTGATATTAGAAAGTGCTATAACAGTCAGTGGAGATGATAAATTTATTTTCTTGGAAAATTGTTAAAGTAAAAAAGTAACTAAATATATAAATATATATATATATATATATATATATTTCAGTATGTTCCTATGTATATTGCAGGT
>JBBBDQ010001010.1:2770000-2887500 GCA_037127315.1 Ascarosepion bandense
TGCATTGAATACTGTTGTCATATCTAATCGGGCGCTCCTGCTATTTATCTCGGGGTTCTCGACGGGATCCACAAAAGGATCTGCAATGTAAGTAATCCCTAGCTGACTGCTTGACTCCAGCCATATTCACACCGACGAGATGTAGCTTCCATCTGTCTCTTCTACAAATATTTTCAAGGATTCCGCTCCGACGAGCTTAGATCCCTGGTGTCCCCTCTACAAGAACTGATTGATCAACCAGACTGGTAACAAGGTCGCACCCTTTTACAGTAAAAGCAAACAAATGCTGCTTTACTTCTACTTTATAAGCTTCTTTCCTCGCATTTCCTGCCTGTGGAACTCCTTTCCATGTATTTGCTTGCCTGAAAGCTACAATCTCCAAGAGTTTAAATGCAACGTCAATTACTATCTTTTATCCCCTTGACTCCCATCCTTCCCTTATACTTTCCTCAACTACCGCTTTTCACTCTACTCTCACGCATCTCTCTTCACACCAGCATTCCCATCGTCTCCTAAACATTCTCTGACACCCACTGTAACCAGTTTCGCTTTAACTTTGCTCTCGTTTGATGTAACTTTTCGCTCTCCTCTTATGTAGCCCCTGCGCACCAGTGGCAGTAATGCCTTGCTTGGGAGGAAACGATTAAAATAAACAGTGAAAGTAATGGGCCCAACTGGAATTCGAACTCAGTTTTCCCATTTTAAATTGCGAGCCCTTAACAAACTACATGGTAATGTTTCTTCATCTTTTTCTTCAAAAGAATATCTTGTTCATGCTTTTTCAAGTGGACCACTCAATTTAAGTAGTGCCAGATGTTTAATCACGTAAAATAAATTTCACCTTTTCTTGACTATGACGTGTACCTCCAAAACATCGTTCACCGGAGACATTATTCTGTGAGATTCGCACACAAAGAAAATGACTCAGCTGGATTTGTTGACCATTGGCAGCCACTAGTCTTTCAGATTGACTTAAATGCCTGTTTTTGATTGCTGGAAACAATAGACTCGAAATCAAAAACGAGACCCGGTTTGAAGAATGCAGGAGACGACAGAAGCGGAAATAATGAACAAGTGAAGACGATCCAGACAATGCAACAAGAAAGAAAAGGAAAACAATCGATTCAGCAACTAAGAGTTTAGTGAATGAGACAAGAGGCGGCAGGATTTATTATTTCGACTACAGTGACATGTAATTGTGTTACTTCCATTGAGATAAAGAATTGCTTTTCGGTTTTTAAGTAAAAACGGGAAGAAAACTGAAAAAAATGGCTATCATTCAGTTGTATTTTTGCAATGTCAGATACAACTCTGCGAAGCAATCACGCGCGTATGTACATGAAAATATAAACACACTTACATATACACACACACACACACACACACACACACACACACACACACACATATATATATATACATATATATATATAATGAAAACATGAGGACAACAACATCGTAAAAATAACATCTTAAGAATGGCTAATGAAGTGGCAGAAAGCGTTTGGAAAGTTAATAATTATGGAACATTTTTACATTCATTAGCTGATGCAAAATAGACACATGTCAGCATTCTGGAAATATTAAATCAAAAATTAGGAAAATCTTCCTTGTCGGTCGTTTATAACGAAATATTTTTAAAAGAAAGTTTGCTGCCCAAATTTATATATATATATATATATATATATATATAACATAGTGATGATCCACGTATACTGTCTTAATATGTATAGGAAAAATTATTAAAAAGTTGTGAGTTTAAAAATGTATTTTTTTGACAGTATTTGTTTATTTCTATCATCACCGGTCCTTCATCAGAAACAAATGATTTTAAAATTCAAATTAGAAACGTATTTCGCGAGAGCGTCTGTGGAGAGAGTCTGTTTACACCACGTGACGCGTTTGTTTACGATTTTAGTTCTACACACACACGCAGAAAGAAAGAAAAATACTGGATTTTAAAATTAAATACACACAAGTTACGGTTAAATAAGGACTTAGGTGTTTTGAATCTTTACAAATACTTCAATGACTAAACTTTTTAGATACATTCAAAAAAATTTTTATCTGAAACAAAATTTATAAGTATTATTAAAGATAGGTTTACGTTTACAAATATTTTTAAAAATCTGTCGCTTTCTGCGTCACTTGATGTAGACAAACTCGCTCCACAGACGCGTCACGTGATGTAAACAAACGCGTGACGTGGTGTAAACAGACTCTCTCCACAGACGATCTCTCGCGAAATCAGTCAGTTAAGTGTCATACGTGATACACGCTTGGGCAATCATGTCTCGAAAGAGACATGACTGACTGGGCAGAAGATTATCCCGCAGTAGGTTGCCATTGCTTTCAGCGGTAGACTGGTTGCCGACCAAGGCTAGAGAACCCAATCTGTCCTGCTATTTAACCCATAACTGGAAGGAAGAAACGGATTAATACCTTCTCGTTCCGAGCCGAAATCCACCGTACCACAAAAATCATTTGTTTCTGATGAAGGACCGAGCACGGTCTGAAGTATAAAATATAATAATAGAAATAAAAAAATACTGCGAAAAAAATACATTTTTAAACTCACAACTTTTTAATAATTTTTTCTTTTATATATATATATATGTTTAAAAATTAAAAAAATACACGTTATTCCATGGTTAAGCGGATGTATGGCCAATTTTCAGGTGTACCATCTTCATCTTCCGTCTTTATTGTATAAAAGATTTTACACGTATAAAATCTTCTGTACAATAAACACGATTTCTGTACAATAAACACAATTTTATATTTAAAATATTCTGTACAATAAAGACGGAAGCTGAAAATGCTTCGCCTGAAATAGGCCAGTACCTCCGCTTAACCGTGGAATAACGTCTCTGTTTTAATTTTTACATATTTTTGAACTATATGTATTTATATACATATATATTTAGAGCTCTCCTAAAGAGTTATCCTACCACTTTATGTACAGGACACTCCTTTGGATTCTCCTATATCTACACCGAATATATATATATATATATATATATTCTTTTTCTTATGCATATATGAGTGCTCGACGTTTTTAAAATTTAGAAGATTTTTTTAATGCACATAAAAATAGTATTTTTATTATTTAATGATTCAACTACGAAGAGCAAATTTTAAAATGGGCGATTGTTTCTTTTGGAAGCCCGTTAGGTTTTCTTTTTCGACGTATTTCAAGAGCCATATCTTTAATTTGTTATATAAAAGAAAAAATATCTGAAAATAAATTCATTTCACAGTAAATTCTGCTTTTGGCTGGAGGGACGTGAGAATTGAAAGAAATTAAACACGCGCGCGCACACACGCACACACACAAATATATATATATATATATAGAAAAATTCATAGTCTTTTCCCTTTCTTTTTTTGACCTCCCACATTTCTTTCTTATTGCTTTCCTTTTCTTTCTTTTTAAGTGAACTTCCAGTGTATGAAAATCTTTTCAAATATTCCAGTATAAATAGTTTGCTGACGAAGCGAACATACTTTGCAGAAATGACCATACGACACATGTGATTTTCGATGTTTTATTTCCAAATGTATACGCATTTGGCTTTGTAAATATATAATTTTTTTTTAAATCCATCTCTCTGGCTAGATCAGTTTTAATATTAATACTAATAAGATCTTTCTTTAGGATTTTACCTACAAGCCTCTTTCTGTATGAATGTGAATAGATAGATAGATAGATAGATAGATAGATAGATAGATAGATAGATATGAACAGTGACATAGATAGATAGATAGATAGATAGATAGATAGATAGATAGATAGATAGATAGATCAATTAAGTACTATAAGTGATACACGCTTGGACAACCAAGTCTCTTTTTATCTAATACTAACTAGGCAGAAAATTTCCTCTCAATAGTTTGCTATTGCTTTCTGCGATAGACTCTGCCTTCTACGGCTATAGAATCCTATCTGTGCTACTATTCAACCTATTGCAGGAGGGAGAAGAGACGGATTAGTACCTTTCTCAAGGGTATTTGTGTGTTACTGGAATTCGGACTAGGTTCTTCGGTTTCTCATTCTGAATTGATATCCACTGAAACACAGTTACCTTCAATAATTTACCAAGTTAAGATCATACTATGATGAAAAATACCTCAAACTTGAGGAAAATAAGTTTTATCTTTAAAATCTTCATTTTATAATTAAGAATATAGATCAAAAATATTTTTTAATATTTAATTAAATTTCTTACTCAATTTTAGAACACGTGAGATTTTTATTAAAAATCATGTTTTTCTTGTTTCAGTGAATAGACTATAAATTAGCATAGCCAATTTTAGCATTGTTTGCATTAAATTAGAAATTCTTATAAAAATTAAATAATTGTCGGATTTTAATGACATTTTCACAAATTATTCACAAATAAATGAAATTATTTAAGAAATGTTTTTTTTGGAATGTCTTGATAAAAAATATTTTTTTTACATATTTTGCTCTCCACTAACTTAATTATATGATAACTCTAATCTATTTTCCTCTGTCCATGTCCATGGTTACCATGTCAAATACTGATTATTAATCATGATCTGTTATTACTCACCCTTTTTCCATTGAGTTTAAGGGACAGACTTCACAATTACTATGTCAGTAAATTCACAAACATACGTCTTAATTCACCATATTATTGTCCCGGTCAATGTGAATTTGATGTGAAGAATTTGGAGCCTTAAACCTCATCGGCTCTAGAAGAACCTGCGTCCCCTATCAACATAAAATCAAGAAATTGTTTTATATAGGCTTGATCTGACTTTGTTTAGACTGTTGGTCATTCGGGGTCAAGAGGTCTAAGACTCGCCAAATCAATCCTATGTTGATAGAGGTCGCAAGTTCGAATCCTGCCGAATGACACACATTTTTGTAACAAAATTTATCGTAAATAATCAGGCCGGTAGAAATATATATATATATATATATATATATATATATATATATATATTGTTTAATTGTAAACAGAATATCTACTCAAATACTAGAATCGATCAAAAATAATGTTCAAACAAATAATTTTAAATTGTCGGTTGTTAAAAACCATTTCGTTAATCTTCGTAAATTTACTATTATGTAATATGAAATCTTAACTTTAAAGCTATCCAGTCTTGTACGTTGTCGTACAGTATATATCAGCGCGGAACGAGAAATCGGAGAGCCGTGTTCGAATTTCAGGTGCACTCCAAGGAAATATATTAATATGCCGCTTCTCCCTCTAGTTATGAATTAAATAGCAAGACAGATTGGTTTCTAAGGAATTTGTTGGCAATCAGTCTACCGCAGAAAATAATGGCAAATAGCTTTTAGAAAATCTTCAGCCGAGTTAGTCATATCTCGAAAGAGACATGATCGCCCAAACTTATATCACGTATAACACTTAGCTGACTGATCCAATCTTATATGACGTTATAAAGAGTAAATTACTATATTCAAGAGGAAAAACTAACGGGATACTTATATAGAGATGAAACAGAATTTTTTAATATAAAAAAAAGGGAAAAAATTAACAATAAAATCGAATTTTTTAAAAAACTACATGTACGTACGTAGGTATCACAATTACTAGCGATTGATATAAAGCTTGTTAAATATTTTCAAAAAATACTTCATTTATGCATTTGACAGAATTCAGATAGAAAAAAATATTTTTGCTTCAATTAGATAGGTCTTCTCTTTTCACCCTGAAGGTTTCTTTACATCACAATTATGTCAGTGAACGGTGTTTCTATTCCACAAGATCGAACTTCTTTTAGTCGTTCATGTTATACGCACCGAAATGTTTTTGGGCTCTTTTTCTTCATTCTCTACCATTAATGTTTTCTTCTAGATACTCGGTAAGCTTCGGTTCAAATTGTGTGACGTAAAGATTCTTAGTTGTAACTAGAGTGACGTTATTTGGGTCGTGGCCAGAGGAGGTATTTGAATACATTACATCGTTTTAAATACATTTACTTTTTAAAATATACACACGTAAGTATTTTGAAACCCTTGCTTTTCTATGAGAATACACACTGCTGTCTTGTACATACTATTTTTTTTTAAATGGATAGACGAAACCGTGACAAAATACATTCACCTTTATAGTTAAATATACAGAATTGATTCATTTACATACCGAAACATGCTTCAGAAGAATTCTATCAGGTACATTAAACGTGTATACAACCTGATTTTTTTCTTCAAGACGTCATTTAAGATTTAAATAGAGATACACATTATATATATATATATAATGTGTATCTTTATATATATATATATATATATATATATATATATATATATATCCGCAGACAGATCTGTATCGCTGTATCACAGCCCATCAATACGGTTAGGCATCCGATTGCTTTTTACCCGGGATTGAAACCGAGCGAGTTGGCGTCAGACGGTGATTCTGCCTCTGAGCTATGGGCGCTCGGTAGAAGATGGCAGACTTTTTAGCGTAAAAATTATCATTATACACGCCCAATAGCCAGAGTGCTCTAATTCATTACTGAATGAGCGATGCATTACATTAAAGGTGTCTTTGTTTGATATATATATATATATATATATATATATATATATATATCAAACAAAGACACCTTTAATGTAATGCATCCTTGGCCATCCAAATTCGCCCACAAATCTCAGTGTCGCACTTTCCATATTCTGCTAGAAACTTACCAGGTATTTAATTTTTGGTACTGTTCTGATTTTAGCATACACCGCCTGTAGTTGGCAACTTTGTCTCATATCGGTCATGAATTCTGATCTGCACTATTTGAGATATGTACTAGTTGCACGCTTTGCGTTGTAATAAAGAGATCGTGTTGTAAATACTTTGTTTCTTGTAGTCAAAAACAATAACAATATTATTTCTTCAAAACCAAACTAAAACACAGTAACTACAAACAGGATGAATATTTACTTCGCAATATCACCCGACAAACTTAAGCTAGAAATTTAACATTCAAAACAGCCAATTTCATCGACAATAATAATAATTCACCTGTGAAATCTAAACTGCAGAGAACCAGCGTCATTTACGAATTTATATATCCTTTGATAAACTGTTTTCCTCTACAATTCAAATCTGTACACAATTACATTGGCCACACCACGACAAATTTGACGAGAAGATTGACATTGCACCTTTCCCACCACAGTTCCTTCCGATTTCATTTAAACACACATCGAGATCTACCAGGACCTATTCATGAGATACTTGTTAGCAATACATATTAGCATCATCCACTTACAAAAGAGGAATAAAAATAATAGTAACAATACTTATAAAAACAGAAACTTTACACTTAGTAGTTTCAATTCTGAACACGTTAACAATGTGCTTACCGTGTTCAGAACTAAACACACGGATGACTCTATATACATAAACATTACGCACATTTATTTGGAAGTAAAATAAAATTCATTCTTTATAACAGCTAAAAGGATCGTCGTCGTCTTGCGGCCTTGGCTGAGATCGAACTCACTACACCCTCCAGTATTCCCTGTGCATTTGGAAACCTGACGCAGTTTGCAGCGAAATTCATAATCTTGTCAAATAGCTGAATACTTGATGCTTTACCAGGGCTACCAAGAGTGCTTTTATTGTGACACCGATACTAGAGGGGTTGCCTCCAGGCCCCATCTTGTTATTTAACCCATAACTGGAGGGAAGCGACGGATTAATACCTTTCCCAAGGTTACCAGTGCTGAAGTGAATGCATGGTACTCAACTGTAATTCGAACTCGGCCTACCGATTTCTCTTTCCAAGCCGATATCCACTGCACCACAACGCACATCCGTCACTATACGCTTACAGCGCCTGGCATTCCCAAGTGGTCACCCATCTAAATACTGACCAGGAAGTATAGCCAAAAGCGCTCTAAAATACAAAACCTTTTGACAAAAAGAAAAAAAAATCATATGAACACAAAAAGATTATATAAAACCTTAATGTTCTTAATGTCATGTCTGGCAGTTTTAATGAAACCTGCATAAAATAGAGATTGTTGCCGAAATGCCCAATATATATATATATATATATATATATATATATATTGGGCATTTCGGCAACAATATATATATATATATATATATATATATATATATATATATATATATAATTGTGTAATTGAGCCACAATCTCGCTTTTATACAAGTTTTATCACAGACCACTCAATAATACTTAATATTATTAATAATCTCAACCCTGACCACAACCACAGCGTAATGGATGTTTTTAGAAATTTAAAAAAAAACATTCCCATCGCTATATGCACACATATATAAAAACTTACATATTAATAAAAAATAATTAGAATAGCCAAAAACGATAGACAGTTTTACCTAATTTGTGTGCAAAAAAAAAAAAAAAAAAAACACCGAGCAAACTAAATACAAAAAACAAAAAAAGTACCTGTATGAATGTAAAAAAATTGGTGAATATATTCAGAGAGAAAATGCTGGGATCAAAGAGAAATCAAATTATTAAAGCTTCGTCAAATACTGAAACATTGACAAACGTTATTTTTGTTGCGTTTTGTGTGTGTGTGTGTGTGTGTGGATAAAGTTATATGGATACTGATGGTTTCTGAATGAGCTTTCTACGTGTGTTTTTTTTTATCATTGGTTGGATATGTTAGGGGGCTGCAAATTCTTAATATTCTGTAATGGGAACCTGTAATTATATCAGATTTTATTATTGAGGGGTGGTTTGTGTAGAAACTGGCGTTATCCACATTAATAAATTACGCAAAAACTGATACATGATTATCTATCAACTCCGTAACACATCCAATATCCAGAACAACATCCAAATAGTCACTACTTCCAAAACCATTATGGGTATAATCAGACTTAAAAATGATGCCTATAGCAATAATAATTTCGAAGCAGGCATAAAAAAAAGTTCCCAAAACTGTTCGTCACAATATATTGGAGAAATATGCAAACTTTGAAAAAAATACACACACACACACACACACACACACACACACACACACACACACATATATATATATATATATATATCAGCATGCAGTGTGGGTATAGACGAATCCAAAGGAGTATCCTGTACATACAGTGGTATGGTAACTCTCTAAGAGAGCTCTAAGCATATATGCATATCAATACATATAGAACAAATATAAGAAAAATTAAGGCAGACACGTTATTTCATGGTGAATTGGAAGTATGGGGCTATTTCAGGCGAACCATCGTCAGCTTCCGTCTTTATTTTACAATAGATCTTTTGTAAAATAAAGACGGAAGGGTTAAAAATATAACAATACTGTTACTTTAATCGAAATATATTTGCTAAATATTTACATTTAATTAGAAACCGTAATTATCAAAAAACAAGGGAAATTTTAAAACTTTTTAATTGATTAATTTAAACAAACATTGAAAAAGTATTTTCTTTTTGTATTTTTTTGTATCTGGTATATCTAATATGTGTGTGTGTGTGTGTGCGCGCGCGCGCGTGCGCTTTTTAACGCTACTCAGACTTCAGGCAAAGCAAACAGATAATAAGCCACACTCTTCATCAATAGGTAAATATACCTGATATTTATGACGGGTAGTATGCTAGTAGGAAATTTGCGTTATGGTTTAATGCCTTTTTTGATCGAAATGAGAAATCAGAGAGCCGAGTTCGAATTCCAGTTGAATTCGTTGCATTCACTTAAGCGCAAATACCCTTGGGAAAGGTATGAATCAAATCTCTTCTCTCTCGAGTTATGGGTTAAATAACAGGACAGATTGGCAACCAGTCTACTGCAGAAGGAAATGATACCTTACTGCAGGAAAGTCTTCTGCCTATGCAATGATTTATCGAAAGAGACATGATCGTCCATGCGTGTATCTTGTTATATCGCTTAACTAACTGAATAAGTATGCGAGTATTTCTAATAATGTGACAATATTTTAACTCTGTCAACGTTTTTTAAACAATTTTCATATATTTCTTTCACGATTGTTAAATGAACCTCTCAAATTTCTTACTTCTTACAACATAACAAATTTCTCATAGAATGACCTGAATCACTCAAAGGAATTCGTTAACCAGATCATCTGTTCTAAGCGCCTCTTTCCGATTCTATGTTTAAAATTACGTTTATGCAAAATAATGATCGTTGAAATGTGCCGTTGCTGAGTTTCGAACCAGCGAACTTACTGTAAGGATATACTAGAACCACTTCCATAACCATTTACCTTGTATGCTGCTCAAAATTATGACTAAATGTCTCGACCCTGTCTACAAGATCTATGAATAATTGTACATATTTTCCTAGAATTAATTTGTTCTTTGTTGCATTAAGATTGATGATGGAAAGTTAATAAAAATGTTTCCCCTAGTATAATTTATGGTAAATTGATATAGGGCCTAAAATGTTTTTGTTCATAAATATGTCACCTTTAATCTTGCCACTGATCGATAAAAGGAAATTATTTCGTAGCACTCTTGAGTATTTTCATTTCCAATAAGTAAAATTATTTTATATTACAGAAGTAATATAACGAGTTGTTTGAATTTAAGTCAAGGGAAACAGTATAAGTCTGTTTAATGTTGATAACACATTTTCTTAAAATATACTTGGGGTCTACTTTTTTCGTGGAGGTGTAAATAATGACCATTAATATTTGAGTCAAGAGGCTTTAATTGGTTCAAGAGTAGGTAAATATCGGTTGTTTATGCTTGAGTCAAAAGTCTACTTGATTCCGGTGTAGGTAAATATCGCACGTTTATATTTGAAACAAAAACTTTTACTTGGTTCAGGAGGAAGTAAATATTGGTCGTTCACATTTACGTCAAAGGCCTTTAATGGTTTAGTATAAAATAAATATTGATCCTTTATATTTGAGTCAAAAGTCTTTCCTTTCTTCAGGAGTAGGTTAAAATTGGTTATTTACATTTCCATCAATAAACATTTACCTGGTTCAAGTATAGAAGCATAGCTTATATTTGAGTCTCTAAAAACGTATTTTGTTATAGTTTTATTTGATTCATGATTAGGTAAAAAAGTAGTCTTTATTTTTTAATCTATATACTTTTCTTTGCTTCGGAAATATGTTAACATCGATGGTTTATATCTGAACTAGCAGTATAGCCCGGCGTTGCTCGGGTGTAATGAAAACTTTAAAACTAATCCATGGTCCTGGAGCTCATACTTTTTGGACGTTGGCACGAAAGACTAAAAATCAATAGTTGTTTCCAGCTAAAGCGAAACCGTAGACTGAAAGAAAAACGAATGTACGTAAGTCAAATTTTGATTTCCTGCTATCGATATCAAATTTTCTGCACTATTGTAAGAACTGCAACATTGAAATTTCTGAATATCGTTTCTTATGTCTTTGTCTATGAGTGTATCAAATTAGATTAAAATCGGACCACTCCTTCTATAACCCGATTTTTTCGATTATCGATTTTCGTTATTTATCGGGGGTACCTCGACACAAAACCTAGCTAAGAACACTCGTAGACGCTTATAGTATAACTGTATAAATTTTCAAGAAAATTGGTTCATCCGTTTCGGAGTCTATAGGTAACGGATACACACACACAGACACACACACAGAGACAAAGTTCCATTTACAAATCAGTTTAGATTTTAAGCATTTAATTGGTTCGTAGATATATTAATATTTCTCGTTCATATTCGAGAGAATAATGTCATAATGAATTTTCAGAAGTGAAACACTACTATAAAACAAAATTTGGGAGGAACCCGCCCTCTTAAAAGAGCAATAACAGGTATTGGACTTGAGAAAACTGATTTTTTTCTGACTGTTCGGTCAATGAGTGCTGCTTGTTTCCTTATAAGGAAAAGATTGATATTACAATAACCATTAGCAATTATCTCTCTATTTCTTTAACGCTGCTGTATTTTTTAGTTCGCATATTGTGTGACTTTTGGTGCAGTATATATCGGCTCGGAACGAGAAATTGGAGAGCCGAGTTCGAATTCCAGTTGAATTCATTGCATTCGCATACACGCAAATACCTCCAAGAAAGATATTAATCCGTCGTTCCTCCTTCCAGCTATGGGTTAAATAGCAGGTTAGATTGGGTTCTGTAGCCTTGGTTAGCAATCAGTCTCCTGTAGAAATTAATGGCAACATACTAGGGGAAAATCTTCTTCCGAGTTCCTCATGAGTTTTTCTAGACATAATCACTCAAGCGGATCACGTATAGCACTTAACTGACTGACAAAGAATCGACCATTTTCCCAGTTTATATTTGAACGAGCAGTATAGCCCGGCGTTGCTCGGGTGTAATGAAAACTTTAAAACTAATCCATGGCCCTGGAGCTCAGACTCTTTGGACGTTCGCACGAAAGACTAAAATTCAATACTTGTTTCCAGTTAAAGCTAAACAGTAGACTGAAAGAAAAATGAATGGATGTAAGTCAAATTTTGATTTCCTGCTATCGATATCAAATTTTCTGCACTATTGTAAGAACTGCAACCTTGAAAGTTCTGAATATCGTTTCTTATGTCTTTGTCTATGGGTGTATCAAATTTTCTGCACTATTGTAAGAACTGCAACCTTGAAAGTTCTGAATATCGTTTCTTATGTCTTTGTCTATGGGTGTATCAAATTTTCTGCACTATTGTAAGAACTGCAGCCTTGAAAGTTCTGAATATCGTTTCTTATGTCTTTGTCTATGGGTGTATCAAATTTTCTGCACTATTGTAAGAACTGCAACCTTGAAAGTTCTGAATATCGTTTCTTATGTCTTTGTCTATGGGTGTATCAAATTTTTTGCACTATTGTAAGAACTGCAACCTTGAAAGTTCTGAATATCGTTTCTTATGTCTTTGTCTATGGGTGTATCAAATTTTCTGCACTATTGTAAGAACTGCAACCTTGAAAGTTCTGAATATCTTTTCTTATGTCTTTGTCTATGGGTGTATCAAATTTTCTGCACTATTGTAATTTTTTACGATGAATCGTATAGACATGTTCCACTCGATGCCTGTTGTGAATTTGACTCTCAACTTTCAATCCATCAGGACTTAAGAAAACTGACAGTTAAACCCAGACAACCAATCTATCGCAGAAAATAATAAGTAAATACTGCGGGAAAATCTTCTATCCAGTCAGTTATGTTTCTTTCGAGATATTATTGCCCAAGAGCGTTTCACGAATAGCGCTTAACCGACTGATTGTGTATTAAACATATTCACTTCCCCTTATCCTATGTTTGAGAAAACGTCATTTGTAAAGTTTTAAACTGAATATTTTTTTTGTTTTTCTTATCAGGGATCAGTTTATGTATTGATTGTAATGTAGAACTGATCCCCCACCTTATATTCCCATTATAATAGTATAAATTTTTTAAAATTTTTTATAATCATATCGCCCCAAGCAAGGCAGTTTACTGCCACTGATGAGCAAGGGATTACACAGGAGGCAAGTTATGAGAAAGAGTGACAGGTTATAGGGGGTGTCAGGAAGAGGGTACAAGAAGTATGATTGTGGTCATAAAGTGAGGAATTAGTTTATATATTGATCGTAATGTAGAACTGATCCCCCACTTTATAACCACATTATAATAATATACAATTTTTTTTATTTTTTATAATCATATCACCCCAAACAAGGCAATTTACTACCACTGGTGCGCAAGGGGTTACATAGAAGGAAAGTTATGAGAAAGAGAGACAGGTTACAGGGGGTGTCAGGAAGTGAGTAAGAGAAGGATTAAAATACTGATGAGAGTGGTGTGGACGGAGAAAGGAACATGAGAAAGAGAGAGAGAGGATACAGGTTAGTGAGATAGAAGATGACTATTGACTTTACGTTTAAATTCTTGGAGATTGTAGCTGTTGGGAAAGCAAGTAAACGGAAGGGAATTCCACACGCGGGAAGTGCGAGATAAGAAGCTGGTGGAGTAGAATTTGCGTTTATTTTTTATTGGTTTCACAGTAAAAGGGTGGGACCTAGTTGCTAATTTTGTGGCTCGAGTAAATTCATATATAGAGGGCACCAGTGAGCTAAGTTCATCTGAGCAGAAGCCGTGAAAGTATTTGTAGAAGAGACACAGGGAAGCCACATTGCGCCGGTGAGAATGTGACTGTATCTGAGCTGCCAAGTCGAGATCGCTGTGATTAAATAAATGGTCACCATTGAAAAAAAAAATCCCTTATATAGTTCAGTAATCTATAGCAAGAGACACCGCAGAATAAGATGAACAGGTTGGAAGTTTCTGTTACTTTAAAAGATATACTCCGATAAAAATGAGCACAGGAATAGTCCTCTTTTTTTTAATGCATTTTCTGTTTTGTAAGAATTGGCGCGTAGCCAAAAGATTTGAACCTTCCGACCGTAAGACTCGAGTTTAAATCGCACTGTAACTGATGAACTGAAAAAGAGAATCCTTGATAGTATCATCAACGGGAGAGATTTTAGTGTAAATCATAGTTGGGGAGTTTTCAAGAATCAAACCAAATACTAACTAGAACCTTGTATGCGAATTTCGCCAGATGATGCCCTAAGAAAGCCATTTGGCATTTAATCACAAGTTACCACCTAATGAGTAGATAGAGTGTCTTGCTGATTATTGACACTTTCTCTAGATATAGTGTTTCGATAAATGGCAGCCTAGACCACTCAACGGTCTAGAACACTTATCGGAACGTTTTCTAGCAGAAATAAACCCATAATTCCTGAAATCTTTAAAAGAATTATTCATTTGATTTCGAATCGGCGGCAATAGGGCAGTATTTTCTTTGCAAACAATGTACCCGTTATCTTTAATCATCTTCTTAAGTGTAAAATCATATATATATATATATATATATATATATATATATAGATGTTGCCCCTAATTTCTCTTGGTAGGAAGTTATACTTAGATTATTTTATTTTATTTTTTTTAATCATATCACCCCAAGCAAGGCGGTAATGCCACTGAAGCGCAGGGGGCTATGTAAGAGTAAAAAGTTTGGAAAAGAGAAAGCTGGAAACCACATCCTAAACAGGGAACAAGGGATGAGCCTCTACACCTGTTCAATAGACGTGGGTGGAGTGTGAACCGGGCGATAGTTTAGTCTATCTACTCCAATTGAAAAAGAAAGAAAAGAGTGAAAAGATTGGAAAAGAGAAAGCCGGAAACCACATCCTAAACAGGAAACAAGGGATGAGCCTCTTCTAGATGGGTGATAGCTTGGGAATACCAGGATGTGCGTTGTAGGGTAGTGAAAAGAGAAATTGGTGAGCAGAGTTCGAACTTCAGTTGAATGTGTTGCATTCACTTAAGCACTGGTACCCTTGAGAAATGTATTAATCCGTCCCTTCCCTCCAGTTATGGGTTAAATAACAAGGGTAGGTCTTGGAGACCCTGCTCTTAAAAACAAATCCCAATGAATCTTGATACTCGAAGAGAAAAATGTTGTAAAAATAAAATAACCTTACCCAGAATCATTGGTTATGACCTTAATTGATCCCATAAGCATTGATAGGTCGGTAAACCTCCAAACAAACAAAAACCAACGAATTTTCTTATTTAGGTCGCTTAAAAAGCTTTTGATGCAGAAAAATTTATTCTCCTTCGATGTGTCTTGTCTTTTCAGGACGTAGACGATCATGGCTTTCCACGTATCCCTATTCCTGGTGGCTCTTAGTATGTTTTCTTCTGTTAAACCACGCAACCCCAGTTCCGTCATCCACATTTTCAGGCCCTTCAAATATATTATCCCCTGTCTCTTTTTCCTTCTGTCTGGCATGTCAGTATCAGGTTCTCCAAACCCTCCTTTCTCATTGCATGTCACAGGAACTTCAGTTGCTCACATGCTCGGTCCATGATATTCGCAGCATCATTCTGTAGAACCACATTTCAGTTGCTTCAAGTTGTTTCCTTCATCTTCGATAATATTGTCCAATATTTACTGCCGTATTGAAGAACTGACATCACATAGCAATCTAGCACATTCTTCTTTGTTTCTAGTGAAATTTTCCTGTCTTAGTATTTTATTCAGCTTCTGGAACGCGTCTTTCGCCATGCCAATTCGCCTTCGAATCTCTGTGTCGCACTTTCCATCTTCTGTTAAAACACAACCTAGGTATTTGAATTTTTGTAGTTGCTTGTTTCTAGTATCCCCAACCTGTATTTGGCATTTTGGCTTGCCCTTTTTGCTGACGACCATGACCATGCATTCAGTACAGATTGATCAGCACGTGGAAAACTTATTCAATTCAAAACCAGTGAAACTCAAAGGGTATCGGAAAGCTGCTTGCTAATTGGCAGCAAATCTTCAAAATAAATGGTTAATATATACTTGAATAAAATAAAATTGTAATTATTTAAAAAACAGATTTGGCAGTATTGATTTTGAGTTTTGCTTAACGGCATATCCACCTCTGTGGGTTATTTAATGCCAAAAACGTCGGGTTTTAAGGTATATTTTTAATGTTCAGTTATAGTGAGAAGGTTGATTTAGTCAGATTTTAAGGAAAATTTTGTTTTTATTCTTTTTTATTTTAGAAAACTAAAAATGTCTTCTAGTTTTTTATTCAAAAATGTTTTGCTGAGAATATTTTTTTGTTAAAAAATGTGTCGTTTTGTTTTAAATGTATTTTTGAAATTATTTTCCCTTCAAAAATGTATATTTTTCTATAAAAGTCTGTTGTTATGTATATATTTCTATAAAAGTGTATTTTATACTTTCATAGAGTCTTGACCCCATTTTGGGGGTTAACTATTTGCCCATAGCTGGGACACTAACAGGTGCTACCACTCTGAGTCATAGTGGCCCTGAGAACAACAGCAATTAACAGGTGGTTCCATGCTCCTCACAACCTTCTAATCATAGGCCTTGCTGCCGGATGCAGTTTACTGTCATGCCCAGGAACCAGATTTGGCAAAAAAAACCCCCAAAAAACGGAAATCATTCATGACTTAATCTAATGTAATATAAAACCTTTTGAGTCACACAGCTTCACCTCTCGTATTTATTAATGAAAAATTTCTTTGTTATCATAACGGTAGGCATAACCAAACGCCGATAAGCGAAGATGCCTCATATTAACATATCTCTCATGAAAACCAGATGCAAGAATTTATTGAAACTTTTTCATATCAAAACCTGTAAATTTTATTTAAATGATATCTGGAGCTACATGATCAGTGGTAACAGGTTCTTGCCAATTAGCTCGAATATATAATCTAAAAAATGCAATTGTCTTTTATTTCTTTAAGATTAAAGTCGATAATGAAAATCGCTGTGTTTATAACAACCAAATACTTACTCCCTAAATTTTTTTCTGTCCTTTTTATTAAACGCAGTTATTTTCCCGTCTGTTTCCCTTTCTTTTTTTTCCTTCATGGGAAAGTTTTCACTTGTGTGTATTTAAGCAAGTAAATATAGCAGTTCATCCATAAAAAGGCGAGATACATTGTCAAGTCCTGACTATTTTTAAGACGCCTGAGAAAAATGGTAGTACAAAATTTCAGATACGGAGATACTCGAGCGAGTCTAGATGGAGAATATGCACACCATGCGCTTCCAGCTTCGATAAATCGGCCATGTACACCGCATGGAAGACAACCGGCCTACAAACACATCTTTTCTACGGGAAGCTCATTCATAAAAAAAGACCACATACATTGTTAAGTCTTTGCTATTATTGTAAGTTTTTCACATGTAAAGCTTTCAATATGTAAATAGACTTGGTTAGACATCCTATTAATAATGAAGACATATATTGTTAAGTCCTTAATTTTATGACGTTTTCACTTCCATGTTTTTTTTTAAATAAATATAAAAGTTTGCTCATATCATCAACAATTACATCATATTTGATTGATTTGATTTATTGATTTTTTTAATTCTAGCTTTTTTTTCTATATGTATTCTGTTTTAGTTTTATTTGCTCTTTATAAAAATTAAATGATAGCATTGTAGTCGTCGGTTGTTTGCTTTTGACTCTAGGCAACCAATAATATTATATCCCGTCAGCCATTGGCAACAAGTCAATAACAAACAAAAAACGGAAATTGATTATGGCTCATTTTAATAATATGAATGTTGTTTTCGCGCCATTTTCTTCCATTTTATCTTTCAGGTCCTTTTCATCTTTTCAGATAATATTTTATCATTTTATCTTTTAGATCTTATTTCCTTTTATTGTTCTTTTTTTTTCTCTTTCATTTCGTTTCATTCTTTCCAATAGTTATTTAAAAAAAAATATTTGAATGTTAATTAATTTCTTAAACGCATCTTCAGTGGACCGTGAAGTCAAAATAGATCTGGGCTTTAACCGTGTTTTTTTTTTTTTTTTTTTAACCAGTTAGCCTTTGCTGTTAGTAGCGCACGTCTATTCATGGAGCAAAGACGTTTGCTGATACCGCCACAAACATTGAATGGATCGTGGAATGAACGACAAAGGCGGGAACAGCAAGAGTAACAACAACAACAACAACAACAACAACAACAACAACAACAAAGCACTGGCAACGAAAAGGGGCGAGGAAGAGTAAACAGAAGGGAAGAGAAAAAAATGAAACTAAAAAATCGTTCGAAAATGGAGAGAATACGAAATGGGGGGGAGAATAATATCGATACAAATGCCCCAGTATGATACAGAAAAATGACAAAACTGAAGAATGAATAAAAGAAGAATTACAGAATGGAATGGTGAAAAGACAGGAAGAAGCGACGAAAGGATGAAACTTACAAAAAGCATGCGGGACAAAGGGCATAGAAAAATAATCCTAAATAAAAACCGATGAAAATGATATAATGTTCTTTCATGTATTCATTCAATCTCTATTGTTTGACTATATATATATACATATATATATATATATATATATATATATATATATATGAACTTATATTTTCGCATATATGCACATATATTCAAATATATATATATATATATATATATATATATATATATATATCTTTATATCTATACTTTCATATTTGTATAGAAAGTCTTCAGATTAAATTATGCATAAACCCATAATGTCATATATATTTTCATGTAACGTGATATACATTCTCATATATATATAAATGTGTTTGTGTATATATGTGTGTTCTAATGTATATGTATATATATATATTATATACATATATATAAACTCATATTTTCACATATATGCACATATATTCAAATTTATATATATATATATGTACATGTATATATATATATATATATATATATATATATATATATATTTATAGATTTTTATATTCATACTTTCATATTTGTATAGAAAGTCTTCAGATTAAATTCTGCATAAATCCATAATGTCATATATATTTTCATGTAACATGATATACGTTCTCATATATATATATATATATGTGTGTGTGTGTGTGTGTGTGTGTGTGTTTGTGTATATATGTGTGTTATAATATATATGTATATATATATATATTATATACATATATATAAACTCATATTTTCACATTTATGCACATATATTCAAATTTATATATATATATATTTATAGATTTTTATATTCATACTTTAATATTTGTATAGAATGACTTCAGATTAAATTATGCATAAATCCATAATGTCATATATTTTTATGTAACTTGATATACATTCTCATACATATATATTTATATGTGTATATATATATATATATATATATATATATATATAGAGAGAGAGAGAGAGAGAGAGAGAGGAAGAGTATATCCTCATATACATGTTTACATGCGTATATCAAGGCAGCAGATAATTTTCTAAACATATACTGCTAAATATAACAGAAAATGAATGAATGTTTTGTTTAAGAATGTGCTGTTCTAAACATCGTATTTTGAGGATTTTTGAAGTGTGGTTCGATTTGGGTTAATATAGATGGCCTCCAATATCTGAAGGTTCTTTTTACCGTGTGTATGGGTGAGTATATCTGATCAGAAAGGTGACAGGTAAATCAACGGTACAACGCCGTTGTTGTAAAACCAATATATGTAGTGGATTTATTATTAGTACCAGAGATAGAATTTCGGAACGGGTATGGAAATTGATACGCTACATTGGTTTTCTGTAGAGGATTTAGTTGTTTATATATATATATATATATGTATGTTTCGACATTGAAAAAACAATGTCTGTTCAGGTAGGTGAAAATGATGGTAATAAATGGTTTTATTTTTTAGAAATATGATTTTATGAAAATAAAACTTCCTTTATTTTTTTTGTAAAGTTTTCCGCAGAAGGTGACAAGATTTAATAAAGAATAAAAAATATGAAGAAAGAAAGAGGGATGAAGAGGAAAATAAAATAATAAATCAAGAAAAAGAAAACAAAGAGAAAAAGGAGAGATACAGAAGAAACAGGAAGTAAAGAGAAAGAATATTGAGAAAATGTTGAGAAGGGAAAAGCCAATGACAACAGCTAAAGAGGGGAAATCAAAGTTAGAACGGAAATGGGTTGCAGACAGATATTAACACATAGTTGCGATGGTAAAACACAGATCTTTTGTCATGTTTAAAAAAAATCTCACACACAGACAGGAATATTATTCATCGAACGTAAAAATAAAGGTTATTTAAAGAGGCAATACGAAGGTATTATAAATCATTATTATCATATATAATTATATATGCATATTAATGTGAAGAATTTGTCGCATTAAATGATCAGGTTCATGAGGATATTAAAGTTAAATGAACCTGTTGAGTTTAAGTTACAACTTTTTTGCACTACAACTATCAACGCTCTATATCCACACCGATATCAAGCACTTTACGATAAAATACCTGCTTGCCAAAATAGCTTTTATCTCTATAACAATTGAAAAACAAGCATGGTGCCAAAGATAATAATAACACAACACTATATATAAGTAAGTAGCTAACCTAGGTATATTTATTTGTTCTGTTCTTGTATTGAGCGCTTTACATGTTAGGTTCCTCGTCATGGAGTTTTTTTCTTTCGACTAGTACTTTGACTAATGTTCAAGTGCTTAGTTCGTTTCTTTTTTTTGTTTCCATTTTTCTCCTCCGCGTTTATACTCGTTGGGTTTTTCGGGACGTGTTTAAAGATAAATTTACAGTTTATATATATATATATATATATATATATATATATATATATATATAAATCCAAGTGAAGAGGACCCAAGGTTTTAGTATTTTGAGTACCTTATTTTATTATAAACCGTGCTCATTATAATAAATATTATAGAGCTTAACATAATGATATAATTATGAATTAATTGTACATTGCGACACGGAATTGCGACATGGAAATTTTCATGTTTCGAGATAGAGTCTCTTCTTTAGTCAATGTTAGATGTTGGTTTTGAAAATGATTTACATTATATATATGTGTGTGTGTGTGTGTGTGTGTGTGTGTGTGTGTGTGTGTGTGCGTGTGTGTATGTGTGTGTGTATGTGTGTGTATGTGTGTATGTGTGTGTGTGTATGTGTGTGTATGTGTGTGTATGTGTGTATGTGTGTGTATGTGTGTGTATGTGTGTGTGTGCGTATGTGTGTGTGCGTGTGTGTATGTGTGTGTGTATGTGTGTGTGTATATGTGTGTGTGTATATATGTGTGTGTATGTGTGTGTGTATGTGTGTGTATGTGTGTGTATGTGTGTGTGTGTATGTGTGTGTGTGTGTGTGTGTGTGTGTGTGTAAGCACTAAATACTCCACTGAACTTACCCTATTCTTTATTCCGTTACCTACATTTCACTAAATAACTTAGCCTCTTTACTGCTTTTTGTTTTTTACACGCTTGAGGCTCGTTTCTCTACCCATAAACTTAGTGAACTTTTGTTTCGTTCTCCACATTTCTAGTTTGGTTGAAACAGTGAAAGTAGTTTGAAGGTAGTTATCTTGAGCACACACTGTTTCATTGGCCGCCATTGATTTTATCTGTAGATTCGTTGCCACAAAACAGAAATCCCGACATTCCCTTCACAACTTAGCTAAAAAAAATGGCGGCGAAACACGCGGAAAGAACTGGAAGCAGGTGTACTCCGGATAAATTGAAAAGATACACGAAAATGAAAAACGACCATTGACGAAGTGCTGTCAATATATCGACTGCAAATCAACACTGCATTTTCTGTTAAACAAATAGCTATAACAAACATATTAAAAAAGAAAAGTGTCTCCATTGAAGAAAAAAATGCAACTCATATTGGATATCTTTGTGCAAATTGAATAGTAAATCATTGCTGTGATACGCGTGTTTTTCCAGAAAGCAAATACAAAAATTGATTAAAAAATATCAAGAAAATCGTATTAATTATGACGAATAAAATTTGGCACAAAAATCCCACTCAGGCTGGTTAGTCTATTTCGAAATTGAACAAATCATTGTTTCCAACATGCTTGCATATACGAGGCTCAAGCTTTCAAACAAGCAACAGTGAAGTGTAAGCTGATTAATAGCGTGTGTATTACCGCCTTTTTCATACAAATGCTTACGCAACGTAGTAATTTGGTAGGATGTTGTCCGTAGGTTTTCGTGGCTTCTGTTAATGAATTAGCTAGAAAATTGATGGTAAATGTTAATGCCTTAAAAAACTAAGCTGCTCGATTTTAACTACCACAGAGAAATATACCTGCCAAACATCAAAATTGATTACGCTTATCTCCTACATAACGCCTCCTTGGCCTCACTATCTCAAATGACTTCAAATGAAATGACTACATTTGATGCATAGCTGCATCTACTAGGATAGTTAGTTCACTGTGTCAGGCGAGGAAGTTTTTCATCTCAGAATCTGTTTTGCAGATTTATAAATCTACCATTCATCCGTGCATTGAATACTGTTGCTATACCTGATCGGGCGCTTCTACTGTTCATCTTGAGGTTCTCGACAAAATCCAAAGGAGGATCTGCAATATAATCGATTTTGACTTAGCAGCCCAACTTCATTCATTTTCTAACGGACTTGATGTGGCTTCCCTCTGTCTTTTCTAAAAGTATTATCATGGTAACTGCTCCGACGAACTTTTTTTCTCCTAATACCTCTACCGCATCTATTTACTCATGCTGCTAGATTGGCATTAAGGTTTCATTCTTTTACCGTCAACTAGATAAATTTAACTTCTCTTCTACTCTAACAGATTATTTTCTCGCACTTCCATTTCCTGATAGCTATAAACTCTGAAAGTTAAAATGCAAGGTCAATGGTCATCTTTTATCTAATTGATTCTCAACCATCTCTCATCTTTTGGTCGACATGCTTGTACAGATTTTATCTTCTTGCTGTAATTAACTAGTGGCATTTCTGCCTTGTTTGTGGGGAAATGCTAATAAAAGACAAAAAAGAGAACAATCTAACTAAGAGGTTACGCACAAAGAAATATACTAATTACTTCTGAATTGACCTAAAACGCTTAGGGTACTGATTGCTCTGGACAGTTTCTACACCCTATTCGTCCCCACAGAAAAAAAAATCTATGAAAATTTAGCACAAATAAATAAATCGGCTTAAAATCTCACAAGATATTTTCCATTTGGTGGTTACGAATTAAAATTCTCAACAGATACAGATACACATAAAAATAATATATTAACGAAAATGTAGTCTACGAATTCTCATGTACCTTGCGAGATCGTCTCATTAACAATAACAATATTTCTCTAGAGCAGTGGTTACCAAAATTTTTTTCTGTCATTTCCCCTATACCCTAACCATCCAGATTTCACCCTTCATGTGTATGAGAGAAAGAGCAGATAAATCACACTGAGACTATTTACTAATTTATTTTTCAAATGTACAAAAATACTGATAAACTTATAGTTACAGAGTAAAGTGGATAGAGAGCAGTTAGTAACAACTAAGCAGAGCCATAGAGAGCGGTTAGTAACAAATAAAAGGACTTTTGTTTGCTCTTCTACTTCAGAATTAAATTTGTGAGAAGGGTGATGCTGCTTCTTGTGCACCAGTGTATCAATTCCAGGGTTAGTTTTGGCAAGCGCGTAACGTATGAGATTTTTTTTATTTAGTAGGTAGTGTAATTATTTCCCCCCTGGTAGCTTCATCTTTCTCCCCAGGGGGAAATTTCCCTCAGTTTGGGAATCGTTACTCTAGGAAATACTGACTTCTCCCCACCACAAACAATGTTGCCTTTTTCTGACGTGCACCGATAACTTAAGATTAGAATCTCTGATACCAAATCGGTCAAGTTTCATTCCCGACTTGAAGCAATCGGTCGTCTAGCCGCACTGATCAGCTGGGATACATGTCTGAATGCGGATGGCTAATTTATGCTATCGTCGGTAAATTAAGCAATCTGGAGAAAGGTAGATGTTATAAACGATCGCTACTTAGTGCTTTACGCAACGTTCTTCACCAATGAATCGAACACTTTGGTTTACTGGTTTTTGCTTATATTATGTAAATAATTCGCTAAAAATTTTCTTTTGTCTGTCGTTCGCAGATAGCTTAGTGGCAGAAACACCGACTGAATCCCAATCAGTCGAGTTTCGTTTCCGGTTTGAAGCAATCGGTTGTTTAACCGCACTGAACGAACTGTGATACAGTGAAATAGGCCTGTACGCAGATGACTATATATATAAATTATATATCTCGATTGTGCTGGACAAGATAGACCCATTTCTCGTCGGATGTCACAATGCGCTTCCAAAAACGCTCGTCCAATGGATTGCTGAGCAATTAACGGCAAATTTCAACTCGTCTGTTTGTTTGTGCTTAGGTGAGTTCGTGTGGATCTTGGCGCGGTTTTTGTGAACAAAATAAAGTTGCTTCAAATATCGGTGTATTGTCGATTTGCCAACTCCAAGCTCATCAGCCAATTCTCGAGTGCTCAATGAAGGCGCAATGTCCAAGCCGGTTTGCAAGTCTCCATCATCCATTTTTTACGACCGTGCCGAACTAGGTTTATCTTCAAGACTCATGTCGCCAGAATCGAAACGCTTGTACCACTTTGAGATCGCCGCATATGCAATTGTTCCTTCACCTTCGCCAGCACAAATCTCTTATGCAGCTTTTCTGGTTGAAAGACCTCGCTTCCAGCAGTAACGAATCAAAACTCGCAACTCAGTTTTATCAATTGCCATCTATAATACAAAGATGAAGATCACTATAACAATATAAACGCAACATTGCATAAGAATTCAATTTTTCGCAAGTGTTTACGAACTTTTTGGACAACCTAATATTAAAAATAAGCAGACGTAATGTTTTTAATTTATTTAATCTGACAAACCATAAAGAAAATTTGCTCCCTAAATAGACAAAATCCTGGGTAAAAAAGCAATCGGAGTCTAACCGTACTGATGAGCTGTGATACGGCGAAACAGATCAGTCTACGGATGACAATATATATATATATATATATATATATATATATATATATATATAAAGTGTCTGCCTTAATTTTATATATATATATATATATATATATATGCATATATATATATATATATATAAGAAAAATTAAGGCAGACACGTTATTTCATGGGAAATCAGAAGTGTGGGCCTATTTCAGGCGAACCATCATCAGCTTCCGTCTTTATTGTACAAAAGATTTTACACAATATATATATATATTATATAGCTCAGCTTTTGTGAAAATACTGAATCATGACGTTGATAGCAATCAATGAGTTTTTGTGAGATAAGCACAAGTTTTCAGAGCATTATTGTCTTTTAACTATAGATGTAAATGTATCGATTTTTTCTAATGTGTAAGAATGAAATTAATGGCTGGCAAAACTGTGAAATCCCAATCGAAACTCTGAACTAGAACAGAAGTGATATTACGAAAATCGAATGACTGATGATTTGGAGAAGAACAATTTTCATTTTTTTCTCAACAAGAAAAAAAGTAAAGCTAGATAGAAAATTTGAACACAGAAATATTGATAACTCTAATGTTTTATATTATTCAGACTGATGTCTTTACCTTTATTTCCATATTTGCGAAGTTATATGTACGGGGTCCATTAAGAAATCAGTCACTTAAGTGATATACGTGATACACGCTTTAGGCGATCATGTCTCGAAAGAGACATGACTGACTGGGCAGACGCATTTCTCATAGTAGGTTGCCATTGGTATCTGTTGTATATTGGTCGCCAGCCAAGGCTATAGAACCCAATCTGTCCTATTATTAAACCCATAACTGGAAAGAAGAGAAGGATTCATACCTTTACCACTGGTATTTGTGCGTAAGTGAATGCAAGGAATTCAACTGGAATTCGAACTCGGCACCCCGATTTGTCGTCCTGAGGCGATATCTACTGCACCACGACGTACATCCTGAAGAAATGTGCTTCTAAATTCCGCGAAAATGAAAATAACACTCTCATTTTTAAAAAAAATATTTTAAAAAATTTATTTACCAAAAAGTATAGAAACATATCTTGAATTCAATCAGTCAGTTAACTGCCATACGTGATACACGCTTGGATTATCATGCCCTTTTCGAGACATGACTGACTGAGCAGAAGATTTTCCCGAAGTAGGTTGCCATTACTTTCTGCAGTGGACTGGTTGCTGACTAAGGATATAGAACCAATTCTGTCGTGTTATTTAACCCATAACTGGCGGAAAAAAAGGCGGTTCAGTACCTTTCTAAAGGGTATTTGCGCGTCAGTGAACCAGCCTGCCTGCCTGCCTGCCTGCCTGGGCCAAGGGCGTGTGTCAGTTCGTCCACTGTAACGAGTAAATTTATTTTTTGAAGTAAGATCTTTATTTCGATCACTGGGAGTGAATTGTTCTCTTTCCATGAATCATGCCACTTCCAGATGTTTTAGTTATTTCCATTTAACCCAACTCTCTTTTTTGTTCATCACTACTGTAGTCACGTATTGAACTCGCAAGTCTTTTCATGAATGATTTTATCCACTGGACCAAGTACCCTCGAGGACATCACTATTAATATTATGAGACTTATAAACCTAATGTCTCAGAGCACATATTACAATCTTGATGTTCAGAAACGTCGTGAATATGGCAACAAAGACGAGGACAACAGTCCAAACAATGTCAGTCAGTTAAGTGCCATACGTGATACACGCTTGGGCGATCATGTCTCGAAAGAGATATGACTGACTGGGCAGAAGATTATCCCACAGTAGGTTGCCATTGCTTTCTGCGATAGACTGGTTGCCGACCAACTCTATAGAACCCAATCTGTTCTGTTATTTAACCCATAACTGGAAGGAATAGACGGATTAATACCTTTCCCAAGGGTATTTGCGCGTAAGTGAATGCAATGAATTCAGCTGGAATTGGAACCCATCTCCCCGATTTCTCGTTCCGAGCCGATATCCACTGCACCACAACGCACATCCAAACAATGTAAGTAGTTATAGTACCACATGTCAGTAATATAGACATATAATTACTTACATTTCGGTTACCGTCCGCTCAAAATAGACATATTACGCACGGTTTATCATTTGTCAGAAAATTATTAAAAAAAAAAGGTCGTAAAAAAAGATTAGGAATCGCTTTTGGATTGGTATTACGGCTGCTCCTGATTCAGCCACCAGGTTAATTACAAACGACCTGGTCGTTAAACTAGTTGCTCCATCGGTTCAGAGTTAAGCCTGTAATGAATTTATCTTAATCATCTTCTGGTATTATTAATGTCTCTTTTTATACCATTGGTAATATTTCTAATTCAATTTTAAAATGCTCATTAAGTGCAGTAGTGTCAGTCAGTCAAGTGCTCAACGTGATTGGGTACTCATGTCTCGATAAAGACAATTGACTGGGCAGAATATTTTCCCCACAGTAGGTAGCCGTTATTTTCTGCAGTAGATTGGTTGCCAACCAAGGCTATAGAACACAATCTGTCTTACTATTTAACCCAAAGCTGGAGGGATTAATACATTTCTTAAAATATTTGATGTGTGTGTGTGTGTGTGTGTGTGTGTGTGTGACAATGCAAGGAATTCAACTGGAATTAGAATTCGGCCCTTTGATTTCTCCTTCCGAGCTGATACTCCCTGCACCACAACACAAATCATGCGTTTACTGTTCAATACACAGTAGTGTACTGAACAGTAAACGCAATAAACACATTCGAAATTTCTCTCCGCATTCCGCTTGGTGAGTAGAAATTCTACTCGAACAGCTTCTTCCTGTGGACCACTGATCTGTGGAATCGACTCACGAGTGGATGTTTCTTCTTTCACTACAATCTTAACCCGTTCATGTCTAGGGTTAACCATTATCTTCCCCTCCTATCGACATAAACTGTGTCTCTTAATCTGTATCCATCTACATCCGGAACTTGTACATTGTGAACCATGCTTTAAAAAATGTATTTGCAGTGCTATGTCGCGTATACATAGGTGTCAATGCACGTACTTCTAGTAGACGACCCTGAGGCCAAATTATGTTTTAGTCTTAGCCCACTAATAGCCGGTTTGTATTTTCATAGACAATGGACAGTGATAATTATTTTGGTCACTTGGAAAACTTGAAAGAGAGCTTACTTATATTGGAACTGAGACAAACGACGTAGATCTCAAGAAAACTACTATCTTTTGTTCTGAGATGATTCTTCGAAAAGTTATTGAATTGTGAAGAGTATTGTTGCTACTATGCCTGAAGGACAGATTTTCCATTTGTCTACATTTCTGAGATGAGGAATTGTAATTATTTACACGATTTACATTGTTCGGACTGTTGTCCTCATCTTTGTTGCCATATTCACCTTCAATATCTGTCTATATTTCTGAGATGAGGTATTGTAATTATTTACACGATTTACATTATTCGGACTGTTGTCCTCATCTTTGTTGCCATAATCACCTTCAATAACTGTCTATATTTCTGAGATGAGGTATTGTAATTATTTACACTATTTACATTGTGCGGACTGTAGTCCTCGTCGTTGTTGCCATATTCCCATTCAATATCTGTCTATATTTCTGCGATGAGAAATTGTAGTTATTTACACATTTTACGTTGATCTGACTGATGTCCTCATCTTTTTTGCCATATTCACCTTCAATAACTGTCTATATTTCTGAGGTGAGTTATTGTAAATATTTACACTGTTTACGTTGTTCGGACTGTTGTCCTTATCTTTGTTGTCATATTCACCTTCGACATCTGTCTATATTTCTGAGATGAGGTATTGTAATTATTTACACTATTTACATTGTTCGGACTGTTGTCCGTATCTTTGTTGTCATATTCACCTTCGACATCTGTCTATACATCTGAGATGAAGAACTGTAATTATTCACACTATTTACATTGTTCGGACTGTTGTCCTCATCGTTGTTGTAATATTCATGAAGAGGCATAACTCATGAAACTAGAACAATCTACACAGGTAAACGAAAATAAGTGTTCCGTTCGAAATTCTACATGCAACAGTTGAAATATTGTGAATAGGGAAACAAAGATGAGAACAAAAATCTAGACAATGTTAATAGTGTAAATAATTAAAATACATTATCTCAGAAATATAGACATATCCTGGAGACGGTCGGAACATACCACGGCCGACAATATAGCAACACAGATAATGGCAACAGGCCGAATAATGTAAATAGCAGAAATAATGACATATTTTCTTTATACAACAACGATAGATACCAAAATGGTCTCCTGGAATCAGCCTTGCTAGAAGTGACAGTCAAAAGACACTGCTGTGTGCAATGTGGTACAAAGAACAATGGCTTCAAATGTTTAATCGGAGAGCTAAGTTCGAATTCAAGTTTGTTACAGCACCAGAGTTATGAAATTTGTGAGTGCACATTGGGAATATTAGTCTAGGCTAGAGTTGACCATTTAGGATACGATGTATGATATCGTAAGCTATTTGTTATTTATGCTGTCAAGTATGATAAATAACTGAAGATTATTTTCAGCGATTGTCTGTCTGTTAATTGTAATTTAGATAGTAATGCACTGACTATGAATTTTACCCAGTGCTCCATATTATACACTTATACCAGACATATCGAAACGTCAAATATTAACCAACTGATAAAAAATAGATAATTTACTTACAGTTTTAGCATACTGCAAAAACAATTAAATACGAGACCCCTATATACCGATAAAATACAGCCGTAACTTCTACTCCAACAGTTTCTTTCCTCGCACTTCCCGTCTGTGGAATTCTCTTCCAAACGATTGCTTCCCCGACGGCTACAATCTCCAGGAGTTTAAATGTAAGGTCAATAGACACCTCCTAACACACTAACCTGCTCTCATTCTATCAAACACTCTTCCCATCTGCCCAACCCTCATCCTCGGTATCCTTACTCATCTGTCACCTTCCTCCTGACATTCCCTATGTCTAACCACTCCTTCTCTTTACCTTCCCCTATGTAGCCCCATGCGCAATAGTGGCAGTGGAATGCCTTGCTTGGGGTGAGATGATTAAAAAAATATATATAAACGCGTTTATTCAACGGACGTCGTCAATTATTGTCGATTTAAGAGTCTGGAATTCGGGGATCTTTCGATGAATGTCCATCTTCTCATGATGATATATGAGAGAAAACGTCAGTCATTTCCTGCTCGGGTGAAGTGCCTAACATGATATTCTCCTAGGTACAAACTCTGGCTTATCTCCAATGAGACCACCATTCAGGCCAAACCCCTCTATGCTGCCAGTCGGTCTGACGTCTTGTGGCGACACTGCGAGAGTAGTTAACCTAAGCATCTCTCAAGTCCAGCCCAGCAACATCAGAGTAATCGCAGATCAACTTTACTCGGAACAAAGTTTTCCTATCTGACATTTCGGGCATAGCAGGTTGAAACGAATTTCCGTGATCCTTCTAAGCAAAATACAAAGCGATTTATTTCTCCAAATATTTGCCATTCTTCAATACTTTCGTCATATTTTGGGGTAGCTTTCTGGTTCCATTCTACCTGAATTATGAATGTTAATGAGTGAATAGTCTTAGGGGTTTTCAAATGTTTATCGAGAATTGAAGTTCTTTCAATTAAAATAATTTGGAAGAGGTGAAAATCTAAACTTCTTTATAAATGGAACTTTGTGTGTGTGTCTGTGTCGGTGTGTGTGTGTATCCGTTACCTATAGACCTCGAAATGGCTGAACCGATTTTCTTAAAAATTTACACAGTTGTACTAGAAGGGTCTGCGAGTGTTCTTAGCTAGGTTTTGTGTCGACGTATTCCCAATAAATATCGAAAATCGATAATCGAAAAAATCGGGTTATAGAAGGAGAGGTCCGATTTTAATCAAATTTGATACACTCATAGACAAAGACATAAGAAACAATATTCAGAAGTTTCAAGGTTGCAGTTCTTACAATAATGCCGAAAATCGATAATATATATATATTTAATTGGAGTAGATAGTTTCTACTATCGCCCGGTCTCACACTCCACCCCCTTCTTTTGAATGAGTTTAGAGGTGATCACCTTGTTTCTTGTTTAGGAAGGGGTTCCCGGTTCATCCCCTTTCTCTGGTCTTGGTGTTAGTTCAGCTGGAAGCTCTTTGCAGTTACGGAGTATGGTGGCAACGTCTTTACATTCTGAGGGTACCGGGTTGGCAGTTTCCTGGTTGCTGCTTCCGACTGGTAGTTAGGAGCCTGAACTCTTGCGTAGCGTCTTGAGAGGCTGCTCTGATCAACAGTTGAATAATACCGGGGTTCTTGTAGTGCCATATCGCGCATGGACGGGCGTCCCTGCATGAACGTTCGGTGGGCAACCCCGAGGCCACATTATGTTGTAGGCCGCGCCAGTCTCCATCCTTCACAAGTTGCAAATGATTGACCGACTGATTCTATTCTAAGACCACTCCTTAACTGAATTACTATGGAAAAAAGCAAACATAATAACAAAACTAAACCAGCTCATTTGAAAACGCCCAAACCTGTCTGCATCTCTTTCACTAACATACGCGGCATCCGCACCAACTTCCCCAGCGTAGATTCTTTCCTCCATAATAACTCACCTGATATATTAGCCCTATGTGAAACTAATCTTAACCCTTCTATCCCCTCATCTGAGTTCTGCGTTCCTGGCTACCTTCCCCTCTTCAGGAAGGACTCCAATGTTCATATGCATGGGCTTGGTGTCTATGTCAGCGAACACCTTCCCTTAGCTAGGGTGTCATCTTTTGAATCCCCAGATCATTCTTTCATGTGCTTCCGCCTCTCACTTCTCAGCTCGATTAGCTATCTCTTCTTTCTGTACCGCTCTCCTTCCTCCCCTGACTGTTCGTTACTTGACATCATTTCTGACAATATTGACAAAGCCATTTCTACCCATCCCTCTGCCCATGTATTCGTGTTTGGTGACTTTAACGCCCACCACACCAAGTGGCTGAAGAGCGCTGTCACTGACCCTGCTGGTGTCCACACCATGAACTTTTCAATCACCCAATCCCTTACGCAAGTAGTGGACTTCCCCACGCGTTTCTCCGACAACCCTAACGGAAGGAACTCGCTTCTAGACCTCTGCTTCACTTCCATCCCAGACTCTTGCACTACCAGACAACTCTGCCCACTTGGAAACTCTGACCACACTGTAGTGTCCGTCAATATTTCACTCCACTCCCGCCCGACCCATGAAACACAGACAAGTAGAATATCATACTGCTATCAAAGAGCAGACTGGGATTCGTTCCGAGACTTCCTCTGTGACATCCCTTGGAACAACGTCTTTAGTCTTCCCATCGAAGAATGTGCATCCGAGGTCTCCTCCTGGGTTAAGGCTGGCATTGATGCCTTCATCCCTGCGAGGAAATTCCAGCTTAAATCTCATTCGTCTCCATGGTTCTCACCCGCTTGTTCGGCTGCCATTGCCCACCGGAATCATTTCTTCCGACTTTATTGTAACTATGCGTCGGAACAAAACAGGCGCCTTTTCACTTCAGCTCGTAATAAGTGTAAAAGGGTACTTAACGAAGCTAAGATGTTGTTTGCTGCCAGAATGAAGCAACGCATAGCATGCTCTAAATTCGGCTCTAAAGACTACTGGCGACTCTGTAAAAGCTTACTTAACAAGAGCAAGTCCACAATACCCCCGCTAATCAACAAATTTGAGGTCCTCACCTCCCCAGCAGATAAGGCTGAATGTTTTGCCCGCAGATTCTCGAACAATTCGAGTCTGGACTCGTCTGGAGTTTTTACACCCGACTTCTCACCTAGAACCGAGGCACAACTGAATGATGTCCACATTACACCTTCGCTTGTCTCTAAGATAATCTTAAAACTTGACCCTCACAAAGCGAGCGGTGGTGACGGAATCCCAACCATAGTCTTAAAGAAATGTGCCCCTGAACTCTCCTCTATCCTTTCTAAGCTCTACAACCTCTGCCTATCTGCTTCCTGCTTTCCTGCCTGTTGGAAATCTTCCTCTATAGTTCCTATATTTAAAAACACTGGAGAACCCTCTGACCCTGCAAATTACCGCCCTATCAGCCTTCTTCCGATCTTTGGCAAAGTGTTCGAAGCCATTATCAACGCCGAGGTGGTTCAGCATCTCACAGCACACAGGCTCCTCTCGGACAAGCAATATGGTTTCCGCTTCACCAGGTCTACTGCTGATATGCTAACGACCATCACCGAGTACATATACCAGGCACTCGACAGGAATGGCGAAGCTCGAACCGTTGCATTGGATATATCTAAGGCGTTCGACAGAGTTTGGCATGCTGGCCTTCTATGTAAACTGCGGAGCTATGGTATAACTGGACATTTGTTTGAACTAATCCAGTCATTCCTCTCTAACCGCACAATGAAGGTGGTATTAAACGGACATGCCTCTCAGAACTACCATACAAACGCAGGTGTCCCCCAAGGCTCCATCTTAGGTCCTACACTCTTCCTGATATATATTAATGATCTCCCTGATTCCATAAGAACCCAAATAGGTTTGTACGCCGATGACACCACAGTTTACTCTCGCCTCCAACAAAAATCTGGTGTAGGCGTCAAAGCTAAACTTGCAGCCGAGATTGAAAAAGACCTCCAATCCATATTGGACTGGGGTAAGAAATGGCTAGTAAATTTTAATGCTTTTAAAACGAAGCTACTGTCAATTAACCATCATCGACAATCTCACCTACCTCCCATTAGCATGGACCAGGCTTGCCTCCCAGAGAGTAAAACACTACGCCTCCTTGGTCTCACACTTTCAGCGGACCTCAAATGGAATGACTATATCGAATCCATTGCTAAATCCGCTGCTATGAAAGTCGGTTCTCTGTGTAGGGCCCGGAAGTTTTTTCCGTCTAAATCTATCCTGCACATTTACAAATCTACCATCCGCCCGTGCATTGAATACTGCTGCCATATCTGGTCGGGTGCCCCTGCTGTTCTCCTCGGGCTTCTCGATAAGTTTCAGAGGAGGGTCTGTAATGTGATAGATACCGACTTGGCAGACCGCCTGCAGTCTCTCTCCCACCGGCGAGACGTGGCTTCGCTGTGTCTCTTCTATAAATACTTTCACGGCTTCTGCTCCGATGAACTTAGATCACTGGTGCCTCCTAAATACGAATTTGCACGAGATACTAGATTAGCAACTAGATCCCACCCTTTTACAGTGAAATCGATAAAATGCAGCCGTAACTTCTACTCCAACAGTTTCTTTCCTCGCACTTCCCGACTGTGGAATTCTCTTCCAAACGATTGCTTCCCCGACGGCTACAATCTCCAGGAGTTTAAATGTAAGGTCAATAGACACCTCCTAACACACTAACCTGCTCCCATTCTATCAAACACTCTTCCCATCTGCCCGACACTCATCCTCGCTATCCTTACTCATCTATCACCTTTCTCCTGACATTCCCTATGTCTATCCACTCCTTCTCTTTACCTTCCCCTATGTAGCCCCATGCGCAATAGTGGCAGTGGAATGCCTTGCTTGGGGTGAGATGATTAAAAAAAAAAAAATATACAAAAGACAAGATGTTTGTGTGTGTGTCTGTTTATCTGCCTGTATGTCTGTATTTTTTTCAGCCCTTTTAATTTAGTTTTTGCTTCGGGTTTGGCTCTAAGTAGGTATAATTGTAGTTCTTAGTCTCAGCCATGATACCATTTACTCAGAGGACTCATTTAGCCTTCAAAATTTAGTTTACGATGAAAACACTTATTTGATATCGATACCAGGAAATTAAAATTTGACTTACATCCATTCATTTTTCTTTTAGTCTACGGTTTCGCTTTAACTGGAAACAACTATTGCTTTTTATAGTCTTTCATGCCAACGTCCAAAGAGTCTGAGCTTCAGGACCATGGATTAGTTTTAAAGCTTTTATCACACCCGAGCAACGCTGGGCTATACTGCTAGTATATATATATATATATATACTCGGTGCGAGTGGTAAATGATCGAAGATTATTTCATTATTTCAAATATTCTTTCGGCTGAGTCTGAGCTCCAGGACCATGGATTAGTTTTAAAGCTTTCATTACACTCGAGCAACGCCGGGCTATACTGCTAGTATATATATATATATATATATATATATATATATATATATATATATACTAGGTACGAGTGGTAAATTGTCGCAATTATTTTATTATTTCAAATAATCTTTAGGCTGAGTCTGAGCTCTAGTGCCATGGATTAGTTTTAAAGCTTTCATTACACTCGAGCAACACCGGGCTATACTGCTAGTTAGTGATAATCCAACACGCACAATCGGAAGAATGAAAAGATAGCAAACAAAAATGAAAGCAAAATTGTATCGATTTCTTAAAGAGAACTTGCGTTACTCTAAGAGATGACAAAACTATTCTGAATGGCCAATTCTGTCATTCGTTACAATCAGAATGCCTAACTTAGGTAATAAAAATATATATTTGGCTGAAAGATAACACGTGTTTGTAGTTAGATGGCACTGTGAACGTTCAGTTTTCATTCTAAAAAAATTCTTATCATTGTATTGTACTTTATGTCACATCGTGAATTTTAAAATAATAATAATAAATGCTAATTTCACACGGAATATTTTAAAAAATATTCAAAGTGAAATTAGCATTTATTTATTTATCAGCAGTCTGAACGAGACAATTGTAACTTTTTTTTTACAATTGCTGAAATAAATTCTAGATTTATAACTGTTTAATTATATGATGAGTTTTCTTCTCAATTTCACACCCTGATTGGGCACTCTGGAAGAATGTTAGACTTTGAAAAACAGTAGCTACTCTGGCATGTACGCATCGCTCATTCAGTAATGGATTAGAGCACTCTAGCTATTGGGCGGGTATAATGACAATATACACGCTAAAAAGTCTGCCCTCTTCTACCGAACGCCCATAGCCCAGAGGTAGAATCGCCGACTGACGCCAATTCGGTCGGGTTTCAATCCTGGGTTAAAAAGCAACCGGAGTCTAACCGTACTGATGAGCTGTGATACAGCGAAACAGATCTGTCTGCGCATGACTATCTGGGAGAGTGGTAGACCTTGTAAACAGTAGCTACTCCGGTATTTACGCACTGCTCATTCGATAATGAATTGGAGCACTCTAGCTATTGGGCGTGTTTATACGCGCTAAAAAGCCTGCCTTCTTCTGCTGGACGCTCGTGTCCTAGGGGTAGAATCGCCGACTGACGCCAATTCGGTCGGGTTTCAATCCTTGGTTAGGAAGCGACCGGAGTCTAAGCCGTACTGATGAGCTGTAATACAGCGAAACAGAACTGTCTGCGGATGACTATAGTATATATGTATATATATATATATATATATATATATACATACATACATATATATATATATATATATATATATATATATATATATATATTTCTAGTTATATTTAATTACGAGTGGGCTGATACTGTCAAAAATTACGGCAAAAATATCTATATACATACGCCGTCTAAAAAAAATAATCCAAATCCCCCTGAGCGTGGCAGGGAATATATATATATTCCATTTGTACTGATGAGCTGTAATAGCGAAACAGCGAAACAGAACTGTCTGCGGATGACTATAGTATATTATATGCATATATATATATATATATATATATATATATATATATATATATATATAATTATTTCATTACTTAGTTTTGGTCAGAATTAACTGAAACCAGTACACAGTTGTATTAAAAAGTGTTAAATACAATTATATTGTAGAACTTTTGAATCAATTTTTCATTGATTGCCACTTTAATCAGTCTAAATGAGGACAGAATGTTCTGACTTGGCGAAAGGAGCTCCTAATAACCAGTCAGTTCCCAAACATTCGTCGCGCTACATTGTTGTAAATAATCCACTTTTTATCATGTGTATCCGCTATGTGCGTCGTGGTGCAGAGGATATCGACTCGGAACGACAAATCGTGGAAACGAGTTCGAATATTAGCTGAACTCCTTGCATTCACTTACGCATAAATACGCTTCTCCCCAGTTATGAGTTAAACAATAGGACAGATTGGGTTCTATAGCCTTAGATGGCAAGTAGTCTACCGCAGAAAACCTAGTGCGGGATAATCTTCTGCCTAATCAATCATGTCTCTTTCGAGACATGATCGCCCAAGCGTGTATCTCGTATGGCATTTAACTGACTAAATGAATATAATAGTTGAAAACATAATTAAATTTTCTACTGAGCATAAAGTGGGGAGGTCGGTTTTATATTGCTATGTATTAATAAACTGATCCCCCACTAATTAGACTTAATATAATAATGTAATATAATCTATCTTATCTCCATCTAGCTATGAGTTAAATGGCAGGACAGATTGGGTTCTCTAGCCTTGGTAGGCAACCAGTCTACCGCAGAAAACAATGGCAACCTAGTGTGGGATAATCTTCTGCCCAGTCAGTCATGTCTGTCATGAGACATGATCGCCTAAGCGTGTATCACGTATGGCACTTAACTGACTGATTCGTTATTTATAAAAGAAAATGTGCTGTTTTTGTTGCATTTGAGCAGAGAATGGCAGACGGAAACGCGGTCGATTAATTTTTTATTTATTTTTCCCGTTAAATTGCGAGACTCCCACGCAGGTAATTCAGCGATGTCCCGTGTCGTGTGATTTTTGGTTATTTTAAATCAGAATTTCAATTTGGCCAGTATCAACGATTGCGAGCTTAGTCTTCCCTTTTCTAACTCAAAGTTTCCACTTCTGAACTAAATGCCACTGATGTGCAGGGGGCTACATAACTGTAAAAAGATTAATTAGAAAAGAGTGAGGAGTACAAACTAGTTAGAAAGGAGCAATAGAAAGCTGAGAATGCAGGTGCGATGACAGATACATAGGTGGAGAGAAAGGGAAGGTTATACGGGGGTGGGGAGTGAGCTAGAGTCCAGTGGTTAGTAGATGAGTATTGACTCTGCATTTAAACTTCTGGAGGTTGTAGCCGGCAGGAAAGCAAGAATATAGGAGCGAGTTCCACAGGCGGGAAGTGCGAGAGAAGAAGCTGCAGGAGTAGAATTGTCGTCAACATTTGGCTAACCTGACTGTGAATGGGTGGGACCCAAATGCCAGTCTGGTGGCACGAGTAAACACCTGTTGAGGAGGCACCAGTGACTTAAGTTCGTCCGAGCAGAAGCCATGAAAGTATTTATAGAATAGACAAAGGGAGGCCACATTTCGACGATGGGGAAGTGGCTGTAGTTGAGCCGCCAGATCAGCACCTATCACATTACAAACTCTCCTTTGGAGCCTGTCAAGAACACTGAGGAGAACGGCAGGGGCGCCTGACCATAAATGGCAGCAGTACTCCATGCACGTTTTCTGTTTGCTTTTAAAAACCTGGAAAGTGTTCTGACAGAAGAAGAGATCTGAAAGTGAATTAGCATGGCGAAAGAAGCATTCCAGAATTTGAGTAAAGTTTTAAGAAACAGGACAATTTCACTAGAGACAAAGAGGAGGGTACTGGATTGCTATGTGATGTCGGTTCTTCAATATGGCAGTGAATGTTGGACGACATCATCAAAGATGAAGGTCAAACTTGAAACAACTGAAATGTTGTTCTACAGAAGCATACTGGATAAAAAGTGGGGGATCATTCCCATATAACAATCAATATATAAACTGACCCCTCACCTTGTGACCACATCAGTTTCTACACATTTATATTCCTGAGATCCAAAATCACAAAGATGCATTCCAGCAGCTGAGAAGAGTATTAAGAAACAGGACAATTTCACTAGAAACAAATAAAAGAGTACTGGATTGCTATGGGATGTCATTTCTTCAATATGGCTGTAAATGCTGGACAATATCTTCGAAGATGAAATAAAAATTTGAAGCAGCTGAAATGTGGTTCTACAGAAGGATGCTGCGGATATCGTGGACCGAGCATGTGAGCAATTACGAGGTTTTGGAAAGGATGGAAACGAAAAGGAAATTAATACTAAGCATCAGGAAGAGACAGCTAAAGTTCCTGGAACATGAAATGAGGAATGTGGGCTTGGAGAATCTGATACTAACAGGCCATATCGAGGAAGAAACAGACAGGGGAAAGCAACGGATAACATATTTGAAGGACCTGATAAGGTGGATGACGGAACGAGGTTTGAATAGTGCAACAGGAGAAAGCGTGCTAAGAGCCACCAGTGACAGAGAGATGTGGAGGGCCATGATCGCCTACGTCCTGAAAATACATAGCACATAAAAGAAGAAGAATGATGGTTATTTCTTAACGGATGACGTTATGTTCTTAATCATTAATTTCAGTGTGCAGAAGATTATTTATAATCAGGAAACTCTGTTTTATTCATTTCTTTTGGCACCAGGACTCTCATTCCTCCTCCTTTTGCGTTGATAGTTTGGCACTTGTGGAATATTTTCTTTCATTCATATTCTCACATTCTCTTGTTGTGCGAAATGCTTTCATTTTGATTCCTTACGGCTACATTTTCTCTCATTGCAGTTCATTTCCTGGGCATGACAATAAACTACATTCGGCAGCAAAGGCACTGATCGGGAGGTCTTGAGGGCCGTGCAACAAGTTCTTAATTGCTGTTGTTCCCGGGTCCAACCTGATAGTATCACTTTTTAGGGTCCCAGTTATGGGCAGATATTCAGCCACAAACTGGAAACAAAACACTATGAAAATATAAAAATACATTTTTATTATAAAAATACCTGCAATAGCGTTTAAAGTTTTTATGGTGACTTACCCATGAACTCTTCTAAACTATATATAAGCAGCAGCTCTGCTTTGTAGAGAGCAGAGAGTAAGAGTTCCTTTTTGTGTATCTAGTTAATGCGAATGAATGTTTGTACTAACCTGTCCCCGGCATTGTCTTTTGTTATGATCCAGGTCGAGATTCCCAATTTCTCCAGTTTTTATTTTTGGTCCCGATTTCTCTCGTCTGGGTCAAGATTATATTCTCCCCATCAATTTTATTTTCTCCTCTCCACTCCCTGTAGAAAGAGTGCCTCTTGATTTTGTCCTATGGGCAGAATACAGTGGCCTCTTTGTTTTGTGCGTTGGTTGGGTCCAACTAATATCATGATTTCTGTTTGTATCTTTTGTTTTAAAAAAAATTGTTTTGGGAATTTATGTCATGCCCCTCGCTACATATCATTTCATGATATATTTTTAAATATATTTTTGTACTTATTATTCCCAATAAAATTTTTATACTCTTTGGGGATTTTTAGGTCCCTGGTGTGTTTGAGGTATTTTGGTGTATGGAGGATTGAATGATGATGGATATGTTCTTGTGGTGGATGAGAAAATTGTAAAGTATGTTTGGGTTGTGAGTCGGATTAGCTAGGTATAGGATAGGTACTGAAGACCAAACTGAGTTCCCTCCCCCCCCCCAAAAAATCAGCCATGTGCCACAATTGTATTTTTCATACAATAAATATTGAAAGTAAGAGCGGAATCTGTTCCAGCAGATAACTCACAGCCGGACTAACAGTCACGCTAATACTCTCTCATTGGTATATGTTTGTACTACTGTCTTTGTTAAATGTATTTGTTTAACACTATTCCTTTTTTGTGTCTCTATTTCTGGCCCCAACAAGGACACAACAATAGTAAAAAGGTTATTGCAAATGATTATTTTAAATAATAATACTCTGAAGAAAATTAAATTTTGGCATTACGTGATCTTTAAGTTTGAATGCCGCTAAACAATTGAACAAACATTACTGCTGTTCTTGCCTTTGCGTCTTTCTCCGTTTAATTTTGCCTTTGTGCTGCTTTCTCTCGCAAGCCTGTTTTTCTATTAATTTCTTGTCTCAATTTGGCGCTGAGGCTCGTTCTCTCCTGGCTTGTGCTCACAGTGTTCCTTCGATGCCTGTGAATATTCTTGCCTGTCAGGCTCCCACGATACCTGTAGCAGATCCTGAGATAGGCACAATCGCTGCCTTTGTTTTCGCTTTTGTTCTAATCACCCGCTTTTTCAAGGGAATTTTGCATTTTATAATATTCACTGGACCATTTTTTTGAAATTCACAAAGCAATGTAAAAGAGGAAATCATTTAAATTTAATTCTACATTTTTAAAGCAAGTTAGTGTTGAATCTTGTATACCAATTCAATACTGAAATGTTAATTAAATAATATGAAAATTGGTGGTACATCTACAATATTAATACTAAATTCATCTCTTAACAGTTATTCAATTATATAATTAATTGGAGTAGATAGACTAAACTATCGCCCGGTTCACACTCGACCCACGTCTATTGAACAGGTGAAGAGGCTCACCACTTGTTCCTTGTTTAGGATGTGTTTTCCGCCTTTCTCTTTTCCAATCTTTTCACTTTTCTTTTTTTTTTTCAATTGGAGTAGAAAGACTAAACTATCGCCCGGTTCACACTCGACCCACGTCTATTGAACAGGTGAAGAGGATCACCACTTGTTCCTTGTTTAGGATGTGGCTTCCGGCTTTCTCTTTTCCAATCTTTTCACTTTTCTGTTTTTTTTTTCAATTGGATTAGATTGACTAAACTATCGCCCGGTTAACACTCGACCCACGTCTATTGAACAGGTGAAGAGGCTCACCACTTGTTCCTTGTTTAGGATGTGTTTTCCGGCTTTCTTTTTTCCAATCTTTTCACTCTTACGTAGCTCCCTGCGCTTCAGTGGCGTTACCACCTTGCTCGGGGTGATATGATTAAAAAACAAAAAAAAAGGTGTGTTAGGTCTAAGATACTAGAAATCACATATTCAGGTAAAATCTATCATCACTTATGAATTTTCTGCGCAATGTTAATAAAAATACCGTTATTTTATAATAATTCTTTCTTGTAAATAAATGCAATTTTATTATTTAACTCTGGTTTTACTTTTTAAATCTTTTTTCGTATTAAAAATTTTATGTGTTTAATATAACGATGAAATGGAAATACCTGACAAAAGAAAAAGATTGGTAAGAGAACGAGAAAGACGACGACTACATTTTAAGAGTAAATTGACGAAAGACGATCATTTAATAGACAAAGTTTATCTGTGTACTTTACATGAAGAGGTTGAACAAATAAGACTGCAATCTAGTTTTATCTAAATGTCGATAATTATTTTGTTTGTATAGATTTGTAAAATGAATAAGAGAATAATCACTTATAGACTCGCTCCCATATTCTTGCTTTCCTGACGGCTACAACCTCCAGGAATTTAAATGCAATGTCAATACTCATCTATTAACCACTTGACTCTAGTTTTTTCTCCACCGCATATATCCTTTTCTTTCTCTCCACCTTTGAAACTGTCATCACACCTGCATTCTCATCCTTCTATTGCTCCTTTCTAACATGTTCATCTTCCTCTTCACTCACTTCTAATTAATCTTTTTACATTTATGTAGCTCCCTGCACATCAGTGGCATTACCGCCCTGCTCGGGGTGATACAAAAAAAATAAGATTCACTAACATGAGTTTATTTACCTCTCTTTCAAATCCAGATGAAAAAGGAAATATATAAATACATAGACATTGATAATAATTATATGGTTTGATTGATGGATAAGAGTTTCTTTTAAGTTATGAACTGACGATTGTGGGGCTGAATATTTGCTAATGTATTTTAATGGAATGTACAGAAAAGATGATTATAAAGTCGGTGTCCAATGAAGACGATCATCTCACCTACTAAACATTATCAACAGCTGCTTCTCGAGGTGAAAGTTGTATTATTAATTGATTCCTCGTTTGTATCTTGTTTGACACATTTCGAATCTTATAAAACAGGCGTTGAAATCTTTTTAGAATAAGTGTATATGTCATTGGTTTTAATCTCCTGTGAAACTATATTATCCGATTAAACTTTACTTGCTAAAAAAAAAAGGCTCTGCGTTTTTTTATTAGCCAGTAGAGTATTAGATGTGTGTGAAAATCGGCTTGAACAAAAAAATCGAGGAGCCGAGTTCGAATTTCAGTTGAATTCCTCGCATTCACTTATGCTCAAATACCCTTAGAAAAGGTATGAATCCGTCACTTCTCCCTCTAGCTACGAGGTAAATAGAAGGAAATAACTCCAGCTATAGAGTAAATAGTAGAAATTAATAGCAATCTACTTCAGAAAAATCTTCTGCCTAATCAGTCATGTCTCTTTCAAGACATGATCGCCCAAGCGTGTGTCACCTATGAATCTTAACTGACTGACTGACTGACTGACTGACAGTATTAGATGCAAAATAAGGTCGACATTAATAACATTGTGACGCGTGTGTGAAAATCTGCGATTAAATCAGCCTTTGCTTGGATGAAAATATTTGTAGCGATTATAAGATGAAAAGAAATGAAAAAAAATCCCTGTTTATTAAATATTAAATGGAAAAGCTATGTTTCGTGTTGCGAGATCACGTCTGTCAGGTGACTGCTTTCAAGAATCGTGTGAGATATAGAGCCATGTACGTGAGTCAAGATGGCGTTTATTCAAATCAACACCAGTAATGACAAGCAAGTTTCGAAGCATGCGAAACAAGATCCAGAAGAGGAATCAATTAATAATAAAACATCCGCCTACAGAAGCAGCTGTTGGTAATGTTCAGTGCGCGAGTCGACTTCGTTGATTGTAAACGCCGAATTGATAAGTCTCTTTCGTATAAGGTTCTCTAATAGAAACTTTAGCAAATGAATATCTAGTTCGGCAGCCGTCAGTTCTTAACAGAAAAAGAAAATCCATTCATGAATTTATATCATGAAATAGTAAGAGATTTTCTGTCCGTAACACACGGTGTAAGTGTGATTTGCATGTGCATATGTAATCGATGTGTCTGTCTGTGTTGTTTGCGAGTGACTCACAGTTACTTGTGATGTTTAATGTATACAGGAGGACATGGACACATGCATTAACATAATTTGAATGAGTTTAAAATAAGACATTGGAATAATGTATTTCCCTTCCCACACAGTCGATGTTCAAAATGTTGATTGTGGTATCAGTCAGTTATGTACCATAAATGATATGCGATTGGGCGATCATGTCTCGAAAGAGACATGACTGACTGGGCAGAAGATTTTCCTGTAATAAATTGACATTACTATCGGTAATAGACTAGTTGCCAACCAAGGCTGTAGAAACCAATCTGTCCTCATATTTAAAACACGGTTGTAGGGATCAGCGATGGATTCATATCTTTCTCAAGAGAATTTGCGAGAATGTGAATCCAACCGGAATTCGAACTCGGCTCTCAGATTTCTCGTTCAGAGCCGATATCCATTTCACCACAACGCACATCCATTTGGTCATATAAGAAACCTAATTGCGACGAAAGCTTTATTTATGTCCAGAATGATACCCAAAAGAGAAACCCGACTGCGTTTTGTCCGTTACGCAAAGCGTTTGATAAATCATATCACAAAGAACAATTGGATCGCTCTGTTAACTTAACATATTAGATATTAGCATAATCCAGAACCTATACTTGAAAAAAAACAAAAAACCGCTCGCTTGCTGATAGAAATAGAATAGAGTAAATATAAAAAAAAAGAGAAAAGAATATAAGACAAGGATATATCTTATCACCAGACTTATTCAATCTATAGGGAGAAATTACCAATTCTACCAGAATACATTATTGGGCAGTGGCGGGGGTGGTGGTCACAGACTAAATTATCGCCCGGTTCACACTCCACCCACGTCTATTGAACAGGTGAAGAGGCTCATCCCTTGTTTCCTGTTTAGGATGCAGTTTCCGGTTTTCTCTTTTCCAATCTTCTCACTCCTATGTAGCCCCCTGCACATCAGTGGCGTTACCGCCTTGCTCGGGGTGATATGATTAAAAAAAATAATAATAATATATGCGAATGGCACAGTATTGATAGCCGATGAAGAAATTAAAATCCCGGAACTCCTATAGAAGGTAGTAAAAAAACAAGCGAAACGAAGGGACTAAACATCACTTGTACGAAGGTAGAATATATAGTTGCCAGTAAAAGATGCGATTTACAAATTGGAGAAACCATAAATAAATAAATACAAGATAAATATCTTATAAGACATATTGATATACCGAATTATGCCTTCCAAAAGCTTAGCAGTGTATTAAGGAAAACGAAAATATCGTTAGAAACAAAGAAAAGTGTACTTAACTATTTTGTAATGTCCGTCCTATATAGAGGTTAATACTGGGCAATCTATTCGTAGAGGATAAATGTGGTTTTACAGAAGGATGTTAAGAATACCATGGACTAAGCATATGAGTAATGACCAAGTTTTTTTTAACCGTTTCACCCCCAAGCAAGGCAGAACTGCCACTGGTACACAGGGGGCTACATGACAGGAAGAGGAACCGCTTACAGAGGATGTCAAAGAATGGGTAAGGGAAAAATGGGAATATTGATGTGAACAGAGTTGCGTGAGAGTAGAGTGAAAAAGGCAGAATAACAAGGTGCAGGTTGTGTTGGGGAAAAGATAAGAGAAGTATGGGAGTCAAGTTAATAAGAGATGACAATGCATTTAAACTCTTAGATATTGTAGCTATCAGGGAAGCAAGCATGCGGAAGGGAGTTCCACAGGCGGGAAGCGCGAGAAAAGAAGCTGATGGTGTAGAAGTGTCGCCTGCATTTGGTTGTTTTGACTGTAAAAGGAACCTTGTTGCCAGTCTGGTTGCACAAGTAAATTCTTGTATAGGGGTCATCAGGGAGCCAAGCTTGTCGGAGCAGAAGCCATTAAAATTTTTGTAGAAGTGACAGAGAGAAACCATATCCCGTCCGTGTGAAAATAGCTGGAGCCGAGTTGCCAGGTCGGGATCAATTACATTGCAGATTCTCTTCTGGATCCTGTCGAGAACCCTGAGATGAATAGCAGGGGTGCCGGAACAAATATGATAACAGTATTCAATGCATGAGCGGATGATTAATTTGCATATGTGCAATATGAACTCAGGCGAGAAAAACTTCCTGGCCCGACACAGTAACCCAAAATTCCTAGCAGTAGATTTAGCAATTGATTCAATGTAATCGTTCCACTTGAGGTCGGCTGAGAGAATGAGGCTGAGTGGTACTTATACTTAGCTACAGAAAGAGACAGGTTAAATTCCTAGGAAATATAATGAGGAAAACCGGCTTGGCGAATATCATACTCACAGGACATATCGAAAGCGAGAAGGTTAGAGGAAAACAATGTAAAATGTACTAAGTAAGCTTGTGTGAATGGATAACTGAAACAAAGGACTAGGAGAGACAGCAAAAATACAAAATTTACTAAAAGATAGAAAACAGTAAATTTTGGTGAGTCATGATGCCCAACAAACTGAAGGAGTTTAGCGTATTGAGGAAGGTAAATTAGATACATATAAGCCTATGTTGTGAACTGCTTTTCCATATTCACTTATGCAACCTTTAATTTATATTTGTTGTGGGATCTCCCCATTTTTGTATATAATAATGGACTCGACTGAGTGTACATATAATCCTGCCATAGCGAGAACAGTAGGTGGTTGGATCTGGAATCACAGTTGTAGTTGCAGTTACAGTGGAGAGTAATCGTAGAGATCCGTTACAGTTACAGAAGAGTTCCGACAGATACCGAAGTAACCCAGAGACCAGACTAGCTCTGAGCTCCACTCAGATAGAATAAGTTACCCAGACATACTATTTCTTTTCAAGACTTGTATATACTTATTTCTACTAATAGTATTCCTGAATTGACTAACACGTTTTCCAGTTTGTATATTGCGTTCAATATAAAATACTTTTCTATCTGCATATCTGTTTTTGTTATTTATTAATTTGTGCGGTTCCTCATCCGGAATCCACAACAATATTTATATAAATTGCACTATTATAGCTATTATAAATGTACTAGTGGGTCTGTGCCCTTAAAAATCACAGCAAAATATTTAAATCGATGTGGCTTCTATCTTTTATCAAGAAATGAAATATGAAAAGAATAATACAAACTCTTGAGTGTGTCAGGAGGCATATATATATATATATATATATATATATATATATATATATATTACGGTTTTTATTATAATGGAGAGGATGTTTCATGCGTGAGAATCAGTCTGAGATCTGTATAATCATGTCAGCACAGCAACATTTATAGTCCCGAAAGCGTCTTCGCTATGAGTTAAACAGACTGTGGATATTCAATGTATTGGATACATTTAATACTGCCAATCATGTTTTCTGAATCGGGATTTAAAGGCACGTATTGCTTGTGTTTACACGGAACTCGCTACTATTTGGCGTTGTTATTATATTGGTAATGATATCTCTTGGAATCATAACTTCTGGTCGAAGAAATAAGGAAGGCGAAACATAAACTTTACGTGTTGCCCTTTCCATTACTTGTATTTTGTATGTTGGCTTGGGATCATGTGATATATATTTTTTTTTACTCGTTCGTACACATTCTTTGTGTAAGTAGGCGACAATTCAATGGGTAGTGCTTTCTGTATCTGTCAAGCTTCATTATTGTGTCTAGTATGCATGTCAGTCGACTGAAGACATCAAATCAGATCAGCTAAAGTGTGATCAGAACTGAAACGAAAACGTCCGCCATTTGCAAATATGATCATATAAAAAACAAAATTCACGGTACGTAATGATAATAGTAAAAGTAGCCGTTTTCTTATGAAAAAACATTTGGTATTCATTTTTTTTTTTTTTATAAGCGTTTCACCCCGAGCAAGGCATGTCACTGCCACTACTGTGCAGGGGGCTACATAGAGTGGAGAAAGGATGATTAAATATATGAAATGTCAGAGGGTGGGTGATAGGCGGGTAAGGATACAGAGAAGGGGGGTTGGGTAGATGAGAGTGTTCTGAGAATAATTGGGAATTAGTGTGATAGGAGGTGTCTATTGACCCTACATTTAAACACCTGGAGATTGTAGCTGTCGGGAAAGCAGACTTGTGGAAGGGAGTTCCACAGGCGGGAAGCACGAGAAAAGAAACTGTTGGAGTAGAATTTACGGTTACATCTTATTTGTTTAACTGTAAAAGGGTGGGACCTAATTGCTAATCTAGTATCTCGTGTAAATTCATGCTTAGGCGGCACCAGAGATCTAAGCTCATCGGAGCAGAAGTCATGAAAGTACTTGTAGAAGAGGCACAGGGAAGCCACATCACGCCGGTGAGAGAGTGGTTGCAGCCGGTCTGCCAAGTCAGTATCAACCACGTTACAGATCCTCCTTTGTATTGTACCGAGCAATTAGTATTGATGGCAACATATAAAATCTTTCACTTAAACTAATTTCTCAAGTCCAGTAGCAGTCATTTATCTTTTCATTATTTACTGAGGTTCAATGTCTAACTTTTTGTCTGAAATAGTGTAAAACGTCAATATTATTATCTCTTCTGGTTACGTTTTTATTTTCTGTTTCTGCTGTTGATTGTCCTCAAGTGATGTGGTTCCTCTTATTTGGTGGTTTACTATGATTCTGTAATGCCAGTCAACAAGGTTCGAAAGATGTGTGGTCTTCCCCAAGACCCACAGTCTTCACTCACTCAAAGACATTTTTAACCATTAATCTTACGGCTGACAATTTAGATATTTCTGTACCTGTATGCCGCTCTGCATGGCATCCATGTAATACGCCATTACGCAAGATTCGAATAATTATGATCCTTGTTACGACCTATGGGCTTCACCTTCTCGAAGTCGTTTTTAATAATCAATCTAAGAAAGCAGTTGAATTTTGCCAACTGTTTAGCTTTTTCTTAATGATTTTGAAGCCATACATAACAACCATACAAAAGTCTCTACTTGACAAGTCTAAGTGCCATACGTAACACACGCTTGCGCAATAATGTCTCTTTCGGGACATGACTGACCGGGTGAAGATTCTTCCCACTTTTTGCGGTAGACCGGTTGCCAACCAAGGCTGTAAAAGACAACATATCCTGCTATTTAAAACATAAGTGGAAGGAGCAGAGGCAAATTAACGGATTTCCTAAGTATATTCAAGTGTAAATGAATGCAACAAATTTAACTGGAATTTGAACTCGGTTCTCCGATTTCTCGTTACGAGCTGTTATGCACTGCACAATAACGCACACACTATTTAAGTAGATGATTTTAATTTTTTGAACGATATTTTAGTTTGGTTGCAATCTTTGTTGTTAGGTGAAATTTACATTAATTACAACCTATTCTATATTCAATTTTCTTATCTCCCGAAAAATTTGAAGCAGCTGAAATGTGGTTCTACAGAAGGATGCTGCGGATATCAAGGACCGAGCATGTGAGCAATGACAAGGTTTTGGAAAGGATGGAGACGAAAAAGAAATTAATACTGAGCATCAGGAAGAGACAACTAAAGTTCCTGCGACATGCAATGAGGAAGGAGGGCTTGGAGAATCTGTTACTAACAGGCCAGATAGAGGGAAAAACAGAAAGAGGAAAGCAATAGATAACATATTTGAAGGACCCGATCAGGTGGATGACGTAACGAGGGTTGCATGGAGCAACAGGGTAAAGCGTGTTAAGAACCACCAGCGAGGGAGATGTGAAAAGCCATGATAGCCAACGTCGTGAAAAGGTAAGAAACATAAAAGAAGAAGAAAATAAATATATTACAACTGATTCATACGTAGATGTATTTATTGTATTTCGTATTTACCAAATCTATATCCGAAATTTTCTCGTGGATTCCGAATATCAATGTTTTGTCCGGAATTCCAGATCATAGTTTCTCTTTATTGAAACTTTCGAAATTTCTTAATAGTTTGTTAGAAGTAGAATGCAAAACTTCTGCTTGTTTTTGCATCCAAATCATTTGTGATGTGATTACAGCCCTCCACTCCTATCAACTCTTGGTTACCCAAAATCTATTAAACCAGACACATTATGTAGGTTAATCACTGATTTTCTTTACCGCTGTTGCCTTCTAAATAGTCTATAAGTATTACGTTTTCGAAACACTTTTTCTTTTGTTTCATGAAATCTCACGTGTCTGATTTTACCTAGAAGGATACTTCTAGTATTTTTTTTTCTTCAGAATTATGCAATATTAAAAAAAAATTTTTTATCGCTTCTGAGTTAAACGAGTTTATAGGTTTTGTTTTGTGGAGTGGTGAGAAGTTTAGCACACCGACCATAAGATGCAGGTTGGAACTTCGTCGTGGACAATTTGTCAGGGTGATGAATTTTTGATAACGTTGCCAAGAAAACCATAACACGACTTGAACCACACCTTGTAAAGACGGACGTGTTCGAAAGCCGTTGATGAATGTGAAGGCACGAGGTCAGCAACCAACGGACCGGAGGCCAGTGACCTTGTTCAAACTCTTGATCTGGCCAGATTATCCGCTCGCTCAAAAGATGGTCCACTCAGCATCGGTTGAGTGCTTTCCGTGATATACGCTAGGGCGATTACGTCTGGAAAGAGACACGAATGACTGGGCAGAAGATTTTCCCGCAGTAAGTTGCCATTACTTTTTGCAGTAGACTGATTGTCAACCAATGATACAAAACCCATTATGTTTTGCTATTTAACCCATCGCTGGAGGAAATAGACAAATTAATTAGTTTCCCAAGGGCATTTGCGTGTAAGTGAATGCAAATAATTCAAACTCGGCTCTCAGATTTCTCGTTCCGGGTCGATATTCACCACAAAGCAACGCACATCCGGCATAGTTACAAAATAAACCAGAAGTTGTTTCTGTGGGTGTTTAAGAAATACAGTTGTGTCAGAGCGGGCGATAGAAAAGGTATTATCTAGTCACCGTTGCAGATTGAGGTTTACTGAATGACGCGTGATATGATGAATGCCTGAAGTGGAACTTAGGAAGTGAAATGAATGGGGATATCGAGAATAAGTATGATTTACACTTGATTTCAAGAAGTTTGGAAGCACCCACGAGGAAGCCTGCTTCACAAGGCAGCAGTTCACGCGAAAGAAGCTCACTCCTCCTTAAAACTGGTCTATGTGTAAATGTTTGAACTAGGAACTTAAAACAGAAATTGTTCGAACAATTTCCGCGGAAATAACGATCGACCTGGGAATTTGTTTTTGTAAGATAAAAGCTGCATGATAGAAAATACTCTTCCCCGAGGCCGCGTAAATGACGCTATACTATAAAATCTAAAAAGTTAGAAGATAGAAACTAGAGTGCAGATGTGGAAGCATTTTAAGCCTAAACTGTTTACTGTAAAGTTAGACCTGCAAGAAATAACCAACGGTGTGTTATAACGAGCTGACACTATTTCCAGAATCGCTAGACCAGAAGAAAACTTGTGTTACAAAAGATCTGAACTTATATATAAATGGAACTTTGACTGTGTGTGTGTATGTGTGTGTGTTCATTACCTATAGACTCCGAAACGGCTGAACCGATATTCTTGAAAATTTACACAGTTATACTATAAGCGTCTGCAAATGTTCTTAGCTATATTTTGTGTCGAGGTAACTCCGATAAATATCGAAAATCAATAATCGAAAAAATCGGGTTATAGAAGGAGTGGTCCGATTTTAATCAAATTTTATACACTCATAGACAAAGACATAAGAAACGATATTTAGAAGTTTCAAGGCTGCAGTTCTTACAAGAGTGTAAAACATCGATAATATATATATATATATATATATATATATATATATATATATATATATATATATAAAAGGCAAGATGCTTGTGTGTGTATCTGTTTATCTGTCTGTATGTCTGTATTTTTTCAACCCTTTTATTTTAGTTTTTGCTTCGGGTTTGCCTCTAATTAGGTATAATTTTAGTTCTTAGTCTCATACATGATACCATTTACCCAGAGGACTTATTTAGCCTTCAAAATTCAGTTTACGACGAAAAAAACTTATTTGATATCGATACCAGGAAATCAAAATTTGACTTACATCCATTCATTTTTCTTTCAGTCTACGGTTTCGATTTAACTGGAAACAACTATTGCTTTTTAGTCTTTCGTGCCAACGTCCAAAGAGTCTGAGCTCCAGGACGATGGATTAGTTTTAAAGCTTTCCTTAGATCCGAGCAACGCCGGGCTATACTCCTAGTGCTCGATAAATGATATGGGAACATGGCGAGTGGCTAGAACATTCGTGAAGCTCGAGTTCTTTGTCTGGGTATGTCTCCGTCTGAAGGCGGATAGTCCGACGAGGCAGTCGTCAATATTTATTATTTTATAGAATACAATAAATAGGCGATCACCGAAGTTAAGCAACGTTGAGCCTGGTCAGTACTTAGATGGGTGATAGCAGGTGTTGTAAGCATTTATTGACGGATGTGCGTTGTGGTGCAGTGGATATCGGCTCGGAAAGAGAAATCGGTGAGCCGAGTTCGAATTCCAGCTGAATATTCTTCATTCACCTAAGCACTGGTACCCTTGGGAAAGGTGTTAATCCGTCCCTTCCCTCCAGTTATGGGTTAAATTACAAGGGTAGGACTTGGGAACCTGCCCTTAAAAATAAATCCCAATGAATCTTGATACTCGAAAAGATAAATTATTATTAGATACAAAACGTATTTAAAAAAAACAATAAATTGTTGAAAGAAAAAGGTATTACCAGTAATGAATAAAATGTAGTTGGCAATAAATGATCCGCCAGGCCTGATATGCCATCAAAACAATATAATAGTTCACAGGGCCGTAAAAAGGGGAAGGGTTCAAGTTGGTCGACACTGTCTATCCTATACCTAGCTAACCACATTTCCTTCCCAAGCAGTTATAACAATTTATCCATTCACCAAAAGAACATATCCCTCACCTCACAATCCTCCATATACCACAATACCACATATTCACAAGGGAACCTAACAACGGGCAACAAAACCCATGTGATAAAAAAATTATTTATATACACTATATTACAAAAAATATATTTAAACATTTGATGATATGAAAATGAAAATAGGAGAGGATGAAAAGCCCAAAATAAACTAAATTTTAACAAAATATTAAAACTAAAATAAACAAATGTTAGTAAGACCCGTCCACCTCACAAATAATCAAAAGTGGCTACTGTAGTCCGCCAGACGGCGAAATCAAGTAGCACACTCACTAAGGGAAATTGGAGGGATAAAAGAAATAATGGAATGAGAAAATCAAAGTCTGAGCCAGTCAGAATGAAAAATTGGGCCAAAAAACAAACTGGAGAGGTTGGGAATCTTGACTTAGATCATAACAAAAGATAAAGCCGGAAACAGGCTAGGAACCCATTCATTCACATCAGACCAGGTAGTCTTCAAGATATATTATGTACAATAGATAATTTTGGCACAAGGCCAGTACCGACAAGGCAGTCTTCGATGAAAGGTTTACCCTAAATTCTCTTTAAGTACTTTATTTAAAGCGTCTGGTTTTGTTCTTTTATTTTACCGGGGTTGTCTTATTTGCTCCAAAAAAGATATTGCTTTCAAAAGCCATGGTATCATTTGCCTCCATATTTATTAGTGAACTATAAATATTTCTAGTTGTATTGTTAATAAAATGCGGAAGATTTAGAGGAACGAGGAGTAAGACTTGGTGATGCCTGCATCTTGATGTCTTAATCTTCGGAAGATTAGTCTTTTACAACGGCTTTCAATGACTTACCTGAATTGTGATCTATAAAGGGAAAACTTATTCAAAATCGAAGTGGAAAAAATGTCATTATTTTAGTGGCTAAATAGGCGTTTGTTGCTTTCGACGTAAAAATTCTAGAACGATTTGAAAGCTACTGTGTTTAAAGATCTATTATGTTAAAACTAAGCTGATTTCTTTCATCGTTAGTATTTATTAATTTATAGTGGGTTATCCATTCTTTTCCAGTTTATAGTGAAGAGTCCGTTCTAGTGAAGGGTAGTTGTGTATTGTTGCTGATTAACGGAATTTGGACTTGTTGTAGATAGCCCACTATAAGTCATAAAATGATTATAAATCAAGAAAAGCAAATTGAGTTGAAAAATAACATTATATATATATATATATATATATATATATATATATATATATATATATATCAGTTAAGGTTTTTACAATTAAAGTAATACTTGAAGTATAGGTCCAACGGACGTTAAAATGTTCATGGCAATAAAATGCTGACAGAGATTTAATGCTTATGAATGTGGGAGCGTTGTAAGAAAGGAATGTCCTTGATGTATACGCTCCTTGGGTCAGTAAGTAGTTTTGAGACAGCGAAGATAAGATGAGAGGGAAGAGAGGCTAGCATAGTAAGCCGCTTGACGTAGGTCAAGGGGGTTACTAATTACCCTTGGTTTCTACGTCGGTCTGTCTGGCGATGCTTTCTGTATCGGCTTTTTATATCTTCTTTTTGGATCGCAGTAGATCATTTGGGAATTCATATGCGTATTTGATCCTGGGCTTCCCATTGGCCGATAAATAAAATTCGCGTAGGTTCGCGAACAGGAAATTTAAAATTTATTTAATTTTTAGTTTTCAACCGGAACATCTGGGCGAATCCAGCTGCGCACTGACGAGTTTTGGTCATTTGCTTTTGGGTTGTGAGGGTGCAAACATCCGGTCCATCGCTTTTTCTCGGTCGGTATCACCACAAATTTTTGCTTTCTGCATTAATAATTAATTAAACATCAATATAAAAAGGCTTGAAAGAAACATTCAAATAGACATTTTAGTTTTTATGCATTACACTCTACCGATGAGATATCTTGAAAATCTGACTTGGTAAAGATCGATTTTAAAAATCCAACATCGTCAAATTTTTAAAAATGGTATCAATTAAAAATTCCGCTTTTATAGCCAGAGTTTTAATAACGTTTAACTGCAAATCTTACGTTTAACTGTAAATACTTAGTTTAACAGTAAATTTATCGTTCGGCTGGCGCCCACATTGCGCCAACAATAAGACATTACATGGATCTATAGGCGGCAAATAATTCAAAGTGAGAAAGGAAATATTTCCTTTGTTCCATTTATCTGTGCAATCCATCAGGGGGATAAGATTTATGATTTCTATCACGATCTTGACGAGATGTTGTTCCGCTTGCCAGAGTTCCGTATCAGAAGATCAAGAGTTCACGAATCAAGTCAGACTTGTATAATTAAAGGTTATAAAAAAGGTAATTCGCGACATTTGGAACATTAAATGCAAGATAATGAGATTCCTTCATTATAAAGATGGCGGCCGTTCCAAACCGAACGAATTATATAAAAATACACCAGTTTAGAAAATAATGCGAAAGAAAATAGGAGAAAACCACGTCTTATGTTAACTAATAGCTTAATTGTCTCCCTTTATTCTAAAGGGATATAGTTAACTAACAATAATATTCCGTGTGAGATTTAATATACATAGTCTGACACAAGGCCGCCATAGTGAAACACTTTTTTTAAAAATTGAACTCCTGATACTAAAAAAGTGACTTGCAGTAAATTTATTAATATTATTATTGTTATTCTCTTTCCCCTGAATAAGTTTTTGACAATTCATCGCATTTCTCTTTAGTCTTTCTCTGCCATCCTTTTCCCAAACATCATAACCGTTTTTAATAGATATCCGTAGTTGTTGTGCCGGATTTCAATATATCTTTTGAGTGTTAAATTCTCCAAGCTACCGTTTTTCATCCCAGAAATATCAACCTTCACTTTCTGATAACAAGTGAAATTATTCTTTTTTGCTAAAATTTTTCTTAAAACTTCCATATCGCTCTAATATTCCGTTGACACACACACACGTACACGTACACATACACACACAGAGTGACACACACAGCACACGCACACAACACACAGAGTGAAACACACACACAACCCACACAGTGACACACAGGCACAACACACACACAGTGATACACACACACAATGACACACACAGTGAGGTACATACAAAACACACGCCGTGACCCACACACGCAACACACACACTGATACACACACAGTGACACACACACAATACACACAGTGACATACACACACAACACACACAGTGACACGCATACACAACACACGCACAGTGTCGCACACAAAACACACATATACGCACAGTGACACACACAACACAAAAACGAAGCTGCTATCTAATAACCAGCACAGACAATCGTTCCTCCCGCCCATTAACATGGATCAGGCTTCTCTCCTTGAAAGTAAAAGGTTGCGTCTCCTCGGATTAACTCTCACACCAGACCTCAAGTGAAATAACTATATAGAATCCATAGCTAAATCCGCTGCTAAGAAAGTCGGTTCTCTGTGTAGGGCCAGGAAGTTTTTCCCGTTCGGAACGATCCTGCACATATACAAATCTATCATCCGCCCGGGCATTGTATATTGCTGCCATATCTGGTCGGGTAATCCTGCTATCCACTTGGGTATCGTCAACCAAATTCAACGGAGAATCTGTAATGTGATCCATCCCGACTTGGCAGCAGGGATACGCTTCCCTGTGTCTCTTCTACAAAAAATTTCACGGCTTCTGCTCCGATGAACTTAGCTCACTGATACCTCCTATATATGAATTTCAGCGAGCCACAAGATTAGCAAATTCTACTCCAGCAACTTCTTTTCTCGCATTTGCCGCCTTTGAAATTCCCTACCGCATACTTGCTTTCCCGATAGCTATAATTTCCAAGAATTTAAATGTAAAGTCAACAGTCATCTCCTGTCTCACAAACTTATATCTCCTCTCTCATGCTTTTTCTTCGTCTACACCACTCTCATCAGTATTCTCTTCCTTCTCCTACTCTCTTCCTGACACCCCCTGCAACCTGTCATTCCTTCTCATAACATTCCTCCTATGTAACCCCCTGCACAACAGTGGCAGTAAAATACCTTGTTTGGGGCGACACTATTATAAAAAAAAACACAACACGCATACACACATATATGCATATTTAATAAAAGATTGTTTAAAGGTGTGATATATATATATATATATATATATATATATATATACTGTTAAATATAGGAGACAATGAATGTCTATTATGTTTAATTATGAGCCGTTCTAAACGTCGTATTTAGAACGGCACATGATTAAACATAATATTCATTGTTTCTTATATCTAACAGCATATGTTTAGAAAATTACTTGCTGCCTCGATACACTATATATATATATATATATATATATATATATATATGGGTTAAAGCTCTCAATATCAGAAATAAATATTATGTAAATATAAAAATGGACACTTAAGTCAACACCCAGATGTGCCACAATGTTACACGCTAAACGCAATCGTTAGACCATTGATTACCTGACGAATGCATTTAACATGAAATTAATCATCGGCGTTACACACTCCTGATCAAAAATTTAAGTCCACTTAAAAATCTTTAAAAAGAAATTTTTTTTACAGATAGATTTTAAACTCCTCCCACTTAAGGTTACCAATACTACAATCTAAAAGGTTATGGAAACAAAAAGCTACATTCCAAACATTTTATTTAGAAATTTACATTTTTATAAAATGAGGCGATTTACACATGATCAAAATTACAAGACCAGAGACAAAAATTCTACGAAATTGTACAAAAAGTGTATGAAAATATTTAACAACCAAATTTAATAATGAAGTCTACCTCCACTGCTTTTGATGACTTCAAAAATTCTGTCGGGCATGCTAGAAATAAGCGTTTCCATTAAGGTGCAGGGGATGTTGCTCCAGCTTCTGAAGATGGCTTCACAAAGTTCATTTTTTGTTGCATATTGTGTGCCATTTTGATAAACATCTCTTGTCATCCATCCCCAAACATTTTCAATTGGGTTCAAGTCCGGTGATCATGCAGGATGTCCCAAGAGATGGACCCCACTTTCTTGTAGAAAGGTCAAGGTCCGTCTTGCAGCGTGGATTGCAGCATTATCCTTTTGGAAGAACCATCCATCTCCACACAAACGATGGCCATCTGTCATCAAAGATGCTTTTTGTAGCATGTTAACACAACCAGCCGCTCTCTGACGACTCTGCATCACCTGGATCTCCATCGTCCCTCTGTAAGAAAAGGCACCCCATACCATTAGGGACCTTCCACCACTATGACGTGCGGAGAAAATTTCAGGAGGCATGTTTTTGTTATACCAATATCGTTGGAAGCCATCAGAATTTTTTCCCATCAGAAAACAGGACTTTCTTCCACTTCTTAACGTCCCATGTTTGGTATTCACGACCAAACTTTAAGCGGTCCAACTTGTGATGTGGAAGCAGCCGAGGAATTTGTTTACGCTTTTTATTTACCATGCCTTTTTATCTTAAGTGTCGTCTGATGGTTACGGGACTGCAATCAGCATCTGTGACTGCCTTAATTTGACTAGAAGAAAGTCCCCCGTCTTTCATAACAACCCATCTTATTCTCCTACTGCAGGAGAAATATTTTGGGGCCTACCAGAGGATTTTGCTTTCCCATAATTCTCACTGTTCGTTAGAAAGTTGCGAATCACAGTTTCACTGCGATTTACCTTAGCTGCGATCGCCCGCTGTGACAAATCTTGCTTATGGAATTCTAGAATTCGAGAACGCTTAACTTTGGTAAGTTTGCTTGCTTTAGGCATGGTAACAGCTTTACGCAGTGATTGCTAATTTCTAACTGAACTAAAAACATTGGAATTACCTTAGATCTAACAATTTATACCCCTGGTCTTATAATTTTGATCATGTGTAAATCGCCTCATTTTATAAAAATGTAAATTTCTAAATAAGATGTTTGGAATGTAGCTTTTTGTTTCCATAACCTTTTAGATTGTAGTATTGATAATCTTAAGTGGGAGGTGTTTAAAATCTACCCACAAAAAAAAAAATCATAACAGACAATTACTTTAGCAACGTCATAACAATAAACCCTCCGAAGATGATCTTAAGGTTTAAAATGGTTATAACTGGTACTTACTACATTTCACTGTTCCTGACAAAAATTCTATTATCACAGGATGGGATATTTACTAATATAGTGGACAGAAAAAGAAAGACAATGTCAAAGAAATTGTCCATATTTAAAAAAATATATATATAAATTAAAAATTCCCAGAATTCCTGTTACATAAACAATTTAGTCCGATTAAGTCCTAAAAGACAAAACGCGTTCCGCGAAAATTTTCTGTACGTTGTCATATTTTTATATATATTTATATATGTATATGTGTGTGTGTGTGTGTGTGTGTGTGTGTGTGTGTGTGTGTGTGTGTGTGTGGTTTATGTCTTGAATAGCTGTCACAAGCGTTGAATGAAATAAAGGAAGGCCAGGAAGTGTTTGTATGACATAGGTCATACAAACACTTGCTGACCTTCCTTTATTTCATTCAACGCATTGTGACAGCCTTCAAGACATAACTCACACAACTATTTTACGCAATGCTTCAAGCAAATTACAAAACTTTACTATATATATATATATATATATATATATATACACGCGCACAAAGAAATGAAGAAATGCGTTCTGGGATGCTGCCAGTTATCCGAAAGAGTCCTCCTGGTCAAACTGAAAGGGAGACCCTTCAACATTGCAATCATAGCAGGTTATGCACCAATAACATAAAGGACTGAGGAAAAAAATAGAACCCTTCTACTGAACCCTTGACAATGACAAAGCTCAGTGTAAAAACCCAAGAAATTAGAATCGTCATGGGAGACTTGAACGCCTAAGGAGTTGGAGGGAGAAACAATTGGCAAATTTGGATTAGGAATCCGCAAGGACCGAGGTGAAAAATGGGGTCCAGTTGTGTAAGGCGAATGGCCAGGTGATAACCAACACCTTGTTTCAAGAACACCCAAGAGGTCTATGGATATGGAGAAGGCCAGGAGGCGAGACGAAAAACAAAATCGATTATATAACCATAAACAAAAGATTCAGAGACGCTGTGGTTCAAAGCAAAGTCTATTCAAGTGCCGACTGTGAAAGCTACCACCTGCCAGTCATCTGCAAGCTAAGGAGAAAACTCCGGAGACTAAAGAAACTTAGGGCAGCACCCAGACTGCAACACGCCTCACTCATGAGTAACCTCAACCTACAGAGAAAATGCATTGACAGCGTGAGAAACTGTTGTAATGAAATATCCTGTCTTACCCAGGAATGGGTATGGTCTGGGTTATTAAAGACCGGGACTAGAACGAACAACAGAGTGACCGTCATTATACGAGAGTGATCGTGATTATACGAGAGCCATTGTCCTTAGACGAGAGTTATACGTCAGTAGACGGAAGCATTCTTCACAAGACGGACGCATACGTCCTATACAGAGACAATGTCTTCTTGATTGTTATTCTTGTTAGCTGTTCGTTGGTGTACGTGCATTTGGTTCATTGTACTGAGGTATAATAAATCTCTATTCATATATCCTCAGTGTTAAGAATTATTTCTTGCGCTATTCTTTCTCTGTTTATCCCCTTCTGAGATATAACAGAAATAAAAAATAAAATCTATAGTGGCAAAAGACTAGATGACCAAAGCAGATCAATTTTTATAGCACTACTTAAAAAGTCATGTGCAAAGGAAAGTGAATTCCACCGAACAATCAGCTTAAGGAGCCACATAACAAAATTCATCATCTAGAATACAAGAAACTAGACAAGGAAATAAAGTATAAATGCAGGCAGTCTATAGAAAACTGGCTCGTCTACAAATGTGCAGAAAGAGAGATTGAGCATGATAAATAAAAGGAGATATGCATAAAAAATAAGGTAACGAACAGGACAAAATACATGCTTGGCAACAGAATGCTTAAAATCCCAAGACGAATGCTCATATTAGAGAAAGAAAAAATACTTCAGTGATAGGATGAATATATCAAAGATCTCTCATTTGACAAGAGAGAGCAGCCAGCAATACATAGAAATACCACCAAACCAAAAATATTAAAAGCCAAAGTGGAAGCTGCAATGGTCAAATTGAGCAGAAACAAAGCAGTAGTAATAGAGATGCTGACGACCTTTGACAATTTTGGCATAGACAAAATTACAGAAATTGTTGTAGTGAAATATCCTGTCCTACCCCGGAATGGGTATGGCCTGAGTTATAAAAGACCGGGACTAGAAAGAACTACAGAGTGCTCGTGATTATACCGGAGTCTTCGTCATTAGACAAGAGTTATTCATCAGTAGACGGAAGCATTCTTCACAAGACGGATGCATACGTCCTATACAGAGACATTGCCTTCTTGATTGTTATTCTTGTTAACTGTTCATTGTTGTACATGTATTTGGTTTATTGTACTGAGGTGTAATAAATCTCTATTTATATATCCTCAGTGTTAAGAATTATTTCTTGCACCATTCTTTCTCTGTTTATCCCCTTCTGAGATATAACAGAAACAAATAGGAAGAAAAAATGGGAAACAAAAATTCGAAATGAGACGCACTTAAGAGAGCACTAGTGACATCAGCAAACAAAATTGTTCTCGAGGAAATCAGAAGAAAAAACGAGTGGATGACTGAATAGGTTCTTGAAATGATGCAAAGGAGATAGAAAACTATATCAAGACATGAACGGAATACAAGAAACAACATAAAGAAATAAGGACCAAGTGTAGACAGGTTAAAGAGGAATAGTTCAACAACAAATGTTCCCAAGTAGAGAGGTTGAGCAAGACTAATAAATGAAAAAACGCATAAAGAAATAAGGGAACTGACAGGACAAAAACATGCTTCTCAACAGGATGTATAAAATCTAAGGATAGAACGATGGTATTAGAGAAAGAGGAAATACTCCAGCGATGTGAAGAATATATAAAATATTTTTTTCTACGACAAGAGAGAGCCACCGATTTTAAACAATGCTGATGGCTCGGAAATCTAAAAAATCCGAAGTGAAAGCTGCAATGGCTAAAATGAATAAAAACAAAGCAACTGGACCAGACGGCATTGTAAATAGAGATGTTGACAGCCTTACAAGATTTCGGCATAGAGAAAATTTCGGAAATAATTATTGAAATCTACAACTGTGGTGTTATACCAGATGACCTAAGCAGATCAATTTTTATAGCTCTGCATAAGAAGCCTGGCGCGAATGAATGCGAACTCCACCGAACAATCAGTTTGAAGAACCACATTAAATTCATTGTTCGAATACTGATGAATAGAACGGGCATCAGAATCAATCCGGGGATAGTAAAAGAACAGTGCGGTTTTGTCAAAGACACTGGAAAAAATAACGCGATATTAATGCTTAGGACGCTATTAGAAAGGGCGATGCAAATAAAAATAGACGTTTAACTATGTTTTGTAAACGATGTAAAGGCGTTCGACAAAGTTCACCACAAAGAACTGATAGAAATGCTCAGCAACCTGGACATATTTGGGAAAGCAAAATATTAGAAACATGGACATCTAGCTAAGAACGAAGAGAACTGATCTCTTTTGCATTATAATTCCTCCTATATACAACATATGTATCATTTTATTTTCATTTTAAATTTCATCCTTGGCTTCAGGTTGTACAACAGGGTGGCCATTTTGGTTTTCAGGTTATACAGAATAAGTCGCTCTGGTATCCTTTTTCCTTCTATTTGCTGTGTCCTGTCAGGGCGTAGGCGATCATGGTTTTCCACGTCTTCCTATCCCTGGTAGCTCTTAGCACGCCTTCTCTTGTTACACCAGGCAACCCTCATTACATCATCCAATTGATTAGGTCATTCAAATATGTTATCCGCTGCTTTCCCCTGGCTCTTTTCCCCTCCATCTGGCTTGTCAGCATCAGGTTCTCCAAGCCCACTTTCCTTATTCCATGTCCCAGGAACTTAAGCTGCCTCTTCCTGATGCTCGGTATTAATTTCCTTTTCGTTTCCCTCATTTTCAAAACCTCATCATTGCTCACATGCTCGATCCATGATGTCCTCAGCATCCTTCTGTAGAACCACTTTTCAGTTCCTTCAAGTTTTTCCTTCACCTTTGATGATATTGTCCAACATTTACTGCCATAGTGAAGAACCGACATAACACAGCAATCCAGGACACTATTCTTTGTTTCTAGCGAAATTGTCCGGTTTCTGAATACTTTACTCAACTTCTGGAATGCTTCCTTCGCCATGCCAATTCGCCTTCGGATCTTTGTGTCGCACTTTCCGTCTTCTGTTATAACACTTCCCAGGTATTTAATTTTTTATACCTGCTTGATTTTAGTATCCCCGACCTGTATTTGGCATACTGGGCTGTTTTTTTTTACTGATGACCATGCATTCGGTTTTCTTGCAGTTTATTTCTAGTCCTTTCTTGTTACTTTCTTCAGCTACCTTCTGTAGGAGATCTTGTAGTTTCCTTTCCGTGTCTGCTATACCTCCTGATATATCACACTCTTAAGAAATATTTATAATTCTTAATACTTTGCTTAGCTTCTAGAAGTCATCTTCCCCTCTCTCAAGGCGTCCTCTGCTTAAATATTTCGCAGATATTTAATCTTCTTTGTCAAAGCTATGAACGGCAGCGAAGATGGCTTCCTTTTTTATGCGAGAAGGAGAATATGACTTTGTGAACAAAGACTAGATTGAAGATGACGTAAACATCGACAATATTAAACGGGCGGCCGGCGGCTATATTTTATCGACATATTTTAGCCCTCACTCCCTCCATAGTCTGCGGTAGCAGTATTGAGCTTAACCAACCCACCAAGTACAAACAGACAGTTAATCAATTTTTAGGTCAACGAGGTCTTTTTTAGATCCTCTCCAGGGAAGGGAAGAAAACTCGACCTCTTCAACGACCGGTTTTTCTTCATCTGCAACTTGACGAGAGGGTACAAAAATACTTAAAGACAATGTCTCTCATTCTCTCTCTCTTTCTCTCACTCTCACACACACTCTCTCTCTCTCTTTCTCAATCTTTAAAATTTTATGAGAACAAATAAACTTGACAAAACATATTAAGAAAAGATGGTTCTATATGGCACTGACATATGTTAATTTGCCGCGTATCGGTCACTCAGGTGCCATACGTGATACACGGTTGGGCGATCATGTCTCGAAAGAGATATGACTGACTGGGTAAAAGATTTTCCTGCAGTAGTTTGTCATTGTTTTCTTCGGTAGACTGCTTGTCAACTAAGGCTATAGAACCTAATCTTTCATGCTATTTAACCAATAGCTGGAGGGAAAGGTACTTGCGCATGATTGAATTCAACGAATTCAAGTGGAATTCGAGCTCGGCTTACCGATGTTTGTTCTGAGTTGATATCCATTGCCCCACAACGCACATATTACCGCATATACTGACGTCAAAATTTCGTTCTAATCTCGCGAGTGCAACAAATTCAAGAATCCGTTAAAAAAGATTCAATTCCTAAAATGCTATTTTCAAACTAAACTATCTCATGGACTAGCTCATATGATAGTTACAATTCAAAATTTGATATTTTAAAAAAATCATTTCACCCCAAGAAAGGTCATAAATGTTCTTAAACCGTAAGCGGTTATCGGGTCTTGCAAAATGTGAAAAACGCATTATTAAATAGAAAGAACAAAGAAAGATACGTAATTAAGAAGATAGAAAATAACGACTGACATTTCTTTTACATTTTTAAAAATCAAACTTGGCTGAGAAACATGAACCCGGAAGAGAGTTTCACAAGTGAGAAATTCAAAGGAAGAAACTGTTAGGAAAGAACTTACGGTTGCATCTATCTAGTTCGACTGTAAATTGATGAGACCTTATTGCCAAACTAGTTCTGCGCAGAAACTCGTAATGTCTACTTAAAATAGCTAAGAGTTCATTGGAACTATTAACATGAAAGTATTTATAGTAAAATGCTGATGGAAATAAAAAAAATCTTGTAAAGAATATGATTAGCAGTCCTCCATGGCATTAAAGGGACAATTATAGACACTGTCTATAAGTATATTTATGCGTGTTACCAGATTGGTATAAAGGTCATACCCATTACTGTCGAAATTGTTAAATGTTAATACATTTCTACTTTAAAAGTTTCTTTTCTCGCAATTTTTTTGTGGAACTCATTTCCATCTGCTTTCTTCCAAAAAAGTTTAAATGCAATGTCAAAAGATACCATCTATCTCCTGTACCTTGTTTTTTCTCTTACTGTAAACTCCTGCACATATTTTCCTTGCTTAGGGTAAAAATGATTATAAAAAAATTGTTGTATAACATTTCCCCGTTAGTGACGTATTTCTTAATTTAAGGTTGTTTTTAATACGTATTGAGCTTTAAATTTGCGGAAAAAGTAAAATCTAGTTTTGATCCTGCCATGGGCACAAATAATGGAGTCGAACCGGAGTAGGGATTTATCCCGTGTTTCTATTTAGAATTGAATTTCTAATTCTTTAGAAAGTCTATTTTTACATGTCAATCTTATATCTGAGATTTTATTTACTAATTATTCATTTTTTTCTCCTCCCTTTAGGAGGTTCATCTATCGCATAGTTTGCACTCCCACCTCCAGTCTTTTGAACAGGAGCAGAAAAAAACTCACCCTTTCTTCTTTCTCTTAACAAAACTCACCCTTTCTTCTTCCTTCTCTTAACAAAACTCACCCTTTCTTCTTCTTTCTCGTAACAAAACTCACCCTTTCTTCTTCTTTATCGTAACAAAACTCACCCTTTCTTCTTTCTCTTAACAAAACTCACCCTTTCTTCTTCTTTCTCGTAACAAAACTCACCCTTTCTTCTTCTTTCTCGTAACAAAACTCACCCTTTCTTCTTTCTCGTAACAAAACTCACCCTTTCTTCTTCTTTCTCGTAACAAAACTCACCCTTTCTTCTTTCTCTTAACAAAACTCACCCTTTCTTCTTCTTTCTCGTAACAAAACTCACCCTTTCTTCTTCTTTCTCGTAACAAAACTCACCCTTTCTTCTTCTTTCTCGTAACAAAACTCACCCTTTCTTCTTTCTCGTAACAAAACTCACCCTTTCTTCTTCTTTATCGTAACAAAACTCACCCTTTCTTCTTCTTTCTCGTAACAAAACTCACGCTTTCTACTTCTTTCTCGTAATAAAACTCACCCTTTCTTCTTCTTTCTCGTAACAAAACTCACGCTTTCTACTTCTTTCTCGTAATAAAACTCACCCTTTCTTCTTCTTTCTCATAACACTCTAATAAAACAGTAAATTACATTTAGAATAACCAAATTTTAATAGTTGCTATCGCGCAAAACATTTCTCTGCCTGTGGTTAAATGTAAATAATTGTTTTATTATTTAATAGGATCAGTACAGTCAAATCCGATTGAGTATTGTAGAGGCTTGTCTGAACATTTAAGAAATGCTGCCATTGACGAAACAAGTTATATTTATTTGTAGAAAAAAAAACATTATAACCGATATAATAAATTTTTTCAGATCTTGTCAGCTGAGAGAGAGACAGATTCAGACAGAGAGAGAGTGAGAGATAGGGAGAGAGAAAAGAGAGACAAAGATAAAGAAGTGAGAGAAAGAGAGAGAGAGAAAGTGAGAGTAAACTCTATTTTTTCTGTTTGAAGGCTACAATTTTATATTTGCATATATTGTATTTTGTGTTTTTTATAAATTAAATATTTGTTCGTGATAGCTCTGTGATTGGTAAATCATTTTCTTTTCTTTTGTTACAACTTCCACCACGTAACACTTAATAACATGTTCTGTTTTAACTGATGAAGATGCCGAGGTATTTGAAGTGCCTAGTATTTACGATTATTATGATGGATTGAGGTATTATGTCACCACGAATTTCATAGTTTCATTTTTGGAAAGCGTTATTGTGGTGGATTCCGGGTTAGGAACCGCACAAAATATCGAACAAAACGGATATTTGAGATACGAAAATAGGTTATAATAAACGTAAAGATACAACTGGAACGCAGGTTAATAATCTAGAAAAACGATGAGTAAGGAATATATATATATATATATATATATATATATATAAAGTCTTTGAAGTGAAGCCGTGTTGAAAATAGTATATCCGTGTAATATTATTCTGGCTACTATGACTACTGACGCGGTATTCTCTGTGTAACTTTGGTATCTCTCGGTAACTTACACCTCTTACGGTACTCGTACTCTTCTCCTATGGTTCTCTTACGGTTCTGACGTATTTCACTATGGTAGGAGTATATGTATACTCAAGTCGATTCCATTATCATTAAAAAAGGGGGGATCCAACAACAGTTATGTAGCGACCTATTTCTTCGAACACTTATTCTTGTGATGTGTCTTTCATGACTTAGGCGATTATGGACTTCCACTTTTTCTTTTTCTGTTTTCTCTCTTAATAATTTTCCTTTTGGTATCTCTCCCAAACTTGCTCTCACATTCATTTCCGCAAGTCTATCAAACATGTCTCGCCCTGCTTTCTCCTGTCTCTCTTTCCCTCTATCCCTCCTGTGAGTGTTAGATTCTCCAGACACTCCTTCCTTCATCATCACCTGTCCCAAAAACATCGGCTGTTCCTTCCCGAGATTAACAATGAGTTTTCTTCTCGTTTGATTCCTCTCTAACACCACGTTGTTTCTTACGTGCTCAGTCCATGGTATCGTTAGCATCCTTCTGTTAGAAACATAGTTTTGCTGCCTCGGCCTCTCCTTCATAATAAATGGGCAAATTAGATTTAAATACTCTACCATAACTGTTTTAATTCTAGTCCCAGATAATAATTTCTTCTTTTTTTTTCTTTTTTGGGATATTTTTATTTTTATTTTTTTTTTATAAGCGTTTCACCCCGAGCAAGGCATGTCACTGCCACTACTGCGCAGAGGGCTACGTAGAGTAGAGAAAGGATGATTAAATATAGGAAATGTCAGAGGGTGGGTGATAGGCGCGTAAGGATACAGAGAGTGAGGGTTGGGTAAATGAGAGTGTTCTGAGAATAAATGGGAGTTAGTGTGATAGGAGGTGTCTATTGACCCTACACTTAAACACATGGAGATTGTAGCTGTCGGAAAAGCAGACTTGTGGAAGGGAGTTCCACAGGCAGGAAGCGCGAGAAAAGAAGCTGTTGGAGTAGAATTTGAATATTTGTATTGCGTCATATTTCTTGCTAGGCATTGCTAAGTACATAATTCTCTGGATTCGTGAAATGTAATCAAAATGGAATTTACATTAAAAACTTTATTTGTTATCAACATTTAGAATATAGTTTTTTTTTTTTGTTTTTAATTTCATTTAGAGTTATATTTCTTGGAACACTACGCGTGGCTAAATACATCATTTTCAAAATTCGAGAACTCTAATAAAACAGTAAATTAAATTTAGAATAACCAAATTTTAATAGTTGCTATCGCGCAAAACATTTCTCTGCCTGTGGTTAAATATAAGTAATTGTTTTATTATTTAATAGGATCAGTACAGTCAAATCCGATTGAGTATTGTAGAGGCTTGTCTGAACATTTAAGAAATGCTGCCATTGACGAAACAAGTTATATTTATTTGTAGAAAAAAAAACATTATAACCGATATAATAAATTTTTTCAGATCTTGTCAGCTGAGAGAGAGACAGATTCAGAGAGAGAAAGATAGAGAGGGAGAGAGAAAAGAGAGACAAAGATAAAGAAGTGAGAGAAAGAGAGAGAGAAGAGAGATAAAGATGAAGAAGAGAGAGACAGATACAGAGAGAGAGAGGGAGAGAGAAAAGAGAGAGAAAGATAAAGAAGAGAGTGAGAGAGAGGGAGAGAGAAAAGAGAGAGAAAGATAAAGAAGAGAGAGAAAGAGAGAGAGAAAGATAAAGAAGAGAGAGAAAGATAAAGAAGAGAATGAGAGAGAGAAGAGAGAGACAGATACAGTAGCGGCCATAATATAAGGAACGGAAATATCAAAGACATAAATATGTGTATTACTTAAAAAGTAATGCATGATCAGCAATGAAATTTTTACCGAATAGACATTAGGGTGTAATGCATAAATATTAGACAAAGTTGCAAAAATTTACATAATAGATTTTTTTTTAAATAAAGATTAACTGTCACAAAGGAAATAAGCTACTGGACAAAAGTTAAGGAACGATGTTAATAATTTGCATAAACTTTTAATTTACTTTGTTAAAAACCTCGATGGAGCTTTTCAACCGTAAGTAAAAGTTTATTTATCATTAGTACTTTATTTTTAAGCAATATGGCAAAGTCTACACGCAAAATGCTCTCTTTTGAACAATAAAACTCATTATCTCTAACTATCAAGAAAAAAGTCAATTTCAGAAATTTCTGATATTGTTCATAGGTTTAAAAGTGTCGTTCATCGTGTAATTAGCAGGTATAAAACCGATAAAACGTTAGATGCAAAGGCAAAAACCGGCAGACCTCCAAAAACCTTCGCAAAGAAAACATCGAAGAATTGTTAGAATATCTGCAATAAATTGTTTTGAAACTGCTACATCAATTGCCCGTAAATTTAATGAAAAAATAGATAATAAAATCTTAAGGAAAACGGTTACACGCAGGTTAAGATGCCATGCCCGTATTCCAGCTTCGAACCCTCTCATTTCAAAGCGAAACCAAAGGGCATGCCTGGAGTATGCGAGAGAACATGTTTTTTGGACTGACGCACAATGGGATACAGTTAATTTCAGTGACGAGTCTAAGTTTACTATAATTGATTCTGAGGGCAAAACTTACGTACGTCGTAGAACAGGTGAAAGACTGTCTTCTCAATGTGTAAAGAAAAACGTTAAGTTTGATAGCGGCAGTGTGATGGTGTGGGGAATGATTTAATCAGCAGGAGTTGGTCCTATCATCCGCGTACATTGCAATATCAATGCTGAGATTTACAAAAGACTTCTTCAGCAGCATGTGGTACGAAGATTATACCATAATCCTTATGAATCTCCTATTTTCATGCAGGACAATGCACATTGCTACAAGGCTCAGAAGGTTATGACTTTATTTCACGAAGAAGGAATCGCCCTAATGAAGTGGCCAGCCCAGAGCCCCGACCTGAATCCAATAGAAAATGTTTGGAAGATAATTGAAAGAAAAGGCTCAAAAAAGAAACTCGAAAAACCAGGATCACCTATGGGAGTCATTGAAAGACGAATGGGAGAGAATTACTGCTGATTTTTGCAATAAATAAATTACATCATGTGGTCGATGATGCAGAGAAGTCATTGAAAATAAGAGGATGTTTACGAAATATTACATTTTGTTGATATTTTGTTCACAATCAAGTATTTACAAGATCGTTCCTTAACTTTTGCCCAGTAGCTTACTTCCTTTGGTCCATTTAATCTTAATTATAAAACAGACAAACGATTACCTAAATTTTTGTAATTTTGTTTAATATTTATGCATTACATCCTAATCTTTATTCGGTAAAAATTTCATTGCAAATCATGCATTACTTTTTAAGTAATACACATATTTATGTGTTGTTTTCGTTCCTTATATTATGGCCGCTACTGTATATTAAGAAGAAAGAAAGAGAGAGAAAACAAGAGAAAGAGAAAGAGAAAGAAAGAGAACGAGAGAGAAGAGGGAGAAAGAGATAGCATGAGAGAAAAGAGAGAGAAAGCGAGAAGAGAGAGAAAGAAAGAAGAAAGAGAAATAGAGAGGAGAGAGAAAGAGAGAGACAGAGAGAGAAGAGATAGGGAAAAGGAGAGAGAAGAGAGAGATAGAAAAGGGAGAAATGATAAAGAAGAGAGACAGAAGAGACACAGATAGAGAGAGAAAGACAGAGAAGACAGAAAAAAAGAGAGAAAGGGAGTGAAGATAAAGAAAGACAGAGAAGAGAAAGAAAGAGAGAGAAAAGATAGAGATGTAGATAAATAGTGAGAGAGAGAGAGAGAAGAGAGAGAACGAGAAAGAAAAAGAATCAGTGTATGTAAGAAAAGAGAAAGAGAAAGATCAAGAAGAAAGAGAAGGAGAGAGACAGAGAGAAGAAATATAGAAAGTAAGAGTGAAGAAAGAGAGAGTGAGAGATATAGAGGGGATAGAGAGATAAATTTCTTGTTTCTTTAACTCGATCATTGTATTAAGACAATCGTTTTCATAACACATTCATCTTCCCATCAACTAAAGTCAAAATGTCTTAGGAGTCTACAACCCGCTCGAAGCAAAAGGTTTAGAAATTATTCTTTGGGAATCCTGACAAAAAAAAAAAAAAAAAAAGAAAAAAAGATGGCGTTTTCAAATTCTGTTAATAGAAATTGTTTTTAAAAAGTTCAATTACATTGACAGTAAATTAGTAATGAAACCCAAATGTCAGTTTCTTTCAGTGTCTATCACCAAAGCTAAACTGTCAGATTTCATTAAAAAATATAAATTTAATAAACAAATTTAACAATTTAATTCTTTGAAATGTTATCTAAAAAATTATAAGCCTTTCATAAAAAACAAAAAACAGTGCCAACGAAAAATGCAAAATGCATTTATTAGCAGAAAGAATTCTCTTTTCTTTTTTTTGGCTTTTTATATTTTTGACTAAATATTTTTTTTCGATATTCTCTTCGAGAATATGTGTTTCTTTTCAGAGGGAGGAAATGCTTTCATTGTGCTATAATATAGTCGCAATTGAAAAGAAAACTAATACTGAGTATCAGGAAAAGACAACTGAAGTTCCTGGAACATGCAATGAGGAAGGAGGGCTTGGAGAACCTGATACTAACAGGCCAGATAGAAGAAAAGAGAGACAGAGGAAGGCAGCGGATAACATATTTGAAGAGCCTGAGCAAGTGGATGACGGAACGGGGTTGCGTGGTGTAACAGGAGAAAACATATTAAGAGCCACCAGGGATAGGGAGACGTGGAGAGCCATGATCGCCTACGTCCTGAAGGAACAGGGCACAAAGAAGAATATATATGCCAACTGTTTATAAGAATTATAACGTGGGTATAAAATGGAGGATCAATTCTATATTATAATAAATATATAAATTGATCCCTCATTTTGTGGTCATGCTAGTTTCTATACTTTTATATTCTAGATTTACGGGTTTGAGCTAGTGGATGGCAGATGGGGGTTTGGGTGGTGTAACAGGTGGAGGCGTGCTAAGAGCCACCAAGGATAAGGAGATGTGGAAAGCCATGATCGCCTACGTCCTGAAAGGATAGGGCACATAGAAGAAGAAGAATTCTAATTATCACCGAATTTCTTTCTCGTGCTTCTTTAGATGCAACGACATTTTTATAAAGTAATTTATATTTTTCATGCTATTTACGCTGATACACAAATCCTTTTAGTACGCAATTACACACGTGCTACCTTCACTTCTCATGAAGTGGAAACTTTTTGTTAATATTGTGCGAAAGCCATATGAGAATCATTCTTCTTCTTCTTCTTCTTCTACTTCTACTTCTTCTTCTTCTTCTTCTTCTTCTTCTTATTATTATTATTATTATGCTTTTATTTCAGCACTCATTTATCAAGAGTTTCCTCTGAGAAATCAGGTAAACCAAGATTTTGCATAAAATGTTTATGAATGTGTTTACAATATGAATTCACAAAGGTACATTTATTGTGTTTATCAGCATTTTTCATAATCATTCCTGGTGTTCCTTCTACTACTAGAATGACCGTTATGTTAAATACAGCAGTCTTCTAAATACCATTTCCAAATCTTTTTTTAATCATCTCACACAAAGCAATAAATTCGATCAGACGCAAGAGGTTACTGCGTTTTAGAAAATATGAAAAACGAAAAACACTAATGATGAGATAGGACAATAAAAAAACAGGAATTAAGCAACGAGTAAAGAATAAGCCGGAAGAGAGTGTCATAATTAAGAAATGCGGGAGAAGAAACTGTTTGCCTATATTTTGAGGATCTATCAGATTGTTATCCCTGAAATAATTTTTGTTTTCAGATTTTTACATGAGGATGTTTTGCAGAATATTATCTAGTTTTGTTAACAATGGGCATTAAAAAACTCTTTGCAAAAAAAAAAAAAAAAAAAAGAAATAAAAAAATGAAGAAAAGTGATAGTATTTACACTCAACTGTTGGATGAAGTCCTAAAGCCAAGTTGAAACTACGTATGAGCAATGAAAATCTTCAGGGGAGCTTCAGATTGTTTGCATACATAATATGTGAAAGGCTTGTGTATGAGAAGGAAATTACACATAGTGTATTAATTAGTTTGCAGATAAATTACCATGCAAAAAGCAAATAAATAAACAATTTTTAGAAAATAAATATTAATTCTGAGTATTTGTTTTCGTTCAAATTGTAAGAAACGAATTACGAAGCTCTTTGCGAAACAAATTCAAACAAAATTATTCTTTTCTTTTTTACAATACAACTGAATCAATTACGTTACTATGACAGAAGAAACAGAATATGTCGACATAAAGAGAGTGTTAAGTATTTACGTTGTTTTACGGATGCGTGTAAGTTTCTAATATTCAGCATATCACAAGGCAAAACTTTATTATAACTACTAGTATTATATTGCTTACATAACTCCGTTCGTATATTTCAAGTGTCTTAGATCGAGAGGGTTTGGCAGATGATATTTGCAGTTTCATTCAATGTAAACTTTTATAATCTAATGTGTTTAGAAATTTTACTCACCTGAGTTTAGGCACCCTTCTTTGAAAAAGTATTAATCTGTCTTTTCCCTCCAGTTATTGGTTAAATAATAGGACAGATTGGGTTCTATAGCCTTGGCTGCAACCAGCCTACCGCAGAAAGCAATGGCAACCTACTGAGGAATAAATCTTTTGCCAAGTCAGTCATGTCGCTTTCGAGACATGATCGCTTAAAATGTGTATCACTTATGGAACTTAACTGACTGACTGAATATAATAGTTGGGGATATGATTAAGGCTTCCACTGAGTATAAAGTGAGGAATCACTTTTATATTGTTATGAAGTAATAAACTGTTCCCCCACTATTAATAATATAATACATCTTTTCCCCTCGGGTTCTGGGTTAAACAACAGAACAGATTAGGTTCTATAGCCTTGGCTGGCAACCAGTCTAACGCAGAAAGTAATGGCAACGTACTGTGGGATAGATCTTTTGCCCAGTCAGTTATGTCTCTTTCGATACATGATCGCCCAAAGCGTGTATCACGTACGGCAATTAACTGACTGACTGACTGACTTATATATAAATGACAGAAGCTAAAGGCTATGTTCAGGTTGCAATCGACGGCATGGCTCTCTCTCTCTCTCTCACACACACACACACACACACACACACACACACCACACACACACCAGCCGAAAAATAACTGAGGAATTAAGAAGATGAATGAAATTAATGTTAATCTATGGATTAGATTAAAATCTCGATTAAAATCTCGCGTTATTTAAAAGTTTCACTCACATCATTCATTTTAATTTTCAGTCAGTCAGTTAAGTGCCATAAACGTTTGGGCGGTCATGTCTCGAAAGAAACATGACTGACTAGGCAGAAGATTGCCATTGCTTTCTGCGGTAGACTGGTTGCCTATCAAGGCTATAGAACCCAATCTGTCCTATTATTGAACCCATAACTGGAAGGAATAGATGGATTAATACCTTTCCCAATGGTATTTGCGCGTAAGTGAATGCAATAAACTCAGCTGGAATTCGAACTCGGCTCCCCGATTTCTCGTTCCGAGCCAATATCCAATCCATTTTAATCGTACGTTGCATTTTATTGCAACGCCCAAGCTGTTCTTCTATGGTTATTAAAGGACCAACGTAATAGTCGCAGCTGATATTTATTAGGAACGAAAGAAGAGTACAAATTTATGGAACAAAATACACTAATTGCATCAGCAGATTGGGTTTCGAGTATCGGAACGACAACAAAAGCCAATATAAAGTAGAATCAACGTCGTCAGGTAGAACTAAATCATTTAAGGCGTTCATCATAATTCGAATCTATTTATTTCTATATAATCGGAAATAAACTCATTCAAATGTTTGTACGTCTGATGTACTAGCAGTATAGCCCGGCGTTGCTCGGATGTAATGAAACTAATCCATGGCCCTGGAGCTCAGACTCAGCCTAAAGAATATTTGAAATTATAAAATAATTGCGACAATTTACCAATCGCACCTAATATAAATATATATATATATATATATATATATATATATATATACTAGCAGCATAGCCCGTCGTTTCTCGGGTGTAATGAAAGCTTTAAAACTAATCCATGGTCCTGCAGCTCAGACTCTTTAGACGTTGGCACGAAAGACTAAAAAGCAATAGTTGTTTCCAGTTAAAGTGAAACCGTAGACTGAAAGAAAAATGAATGGATGTAAGTTAAATTTTGAAGTTTGGTCAGAATCGGATAAAAATTGTGGATTTGTATAAAGTACATACAGACAGATAAACAGACTCACACACAAACATCTTGACTTTTATATATATATATATATATATATATATATATATATATATATATATATTATCGATTTTCCGCACTATTGTAAGAACTGCAACCTTGAAACTTCTGAATATCGTTTCTTATGTCTTTGTCTATGAGTATATCAAATTTGATTAAAATCGGACCACTCCTTCTATAACCCGAATTTTTCGATTATCGATTTTCGATATTTATCGGGGGTACCTCGACATAAAACCTAGCTAAAAACACTCGCAGACGCTTCTAGTACAACTGTGTAAATTTTCAAGAAAATTGATTTAGCCGTTTCGGAGTCTATAGGTAACGGACATACACAGAGACACAACCACACCCCCATACACACAAATAAATTTCCATTTATAAATAAGTTAAACATTTGTCACTTTCTCCTAACGATAAATCTGTAAACTGAGACTAGATCCCATCCGGGTCTGTTATATTCACTATTAAAGCTATTAACTTTTGACAAAGGTAAGAATCCACAAAGCAGGGAAAAGTAAGTTTTCTCGGTGTTGCCTAGTGAACACGGGTAGCTCTGAAGGTTAGCTCTGAATTCAAAACCAAATATTTAGGTGAAGAAACACTTGCTATAGAGGTCCTGGGCATGACGGTAAACTGCATCTGATTGGGAGGTTGTGAGGAGCATGGAACCACCTCTTAATTGCTGTTGTTCCCTGACCCGGATTGGTAGCAACTGTTAGGGTTTAAGCTATGGGCAAATACTTAACCCCAAAACTGAGGTTAAATCACTATGTAAGTATAAAAATAGACTTGTATAGAAATATATACATAAATACAGTCTTTTATAGAAAGATATACATTTTTATAAGAAAAATATTACCAACAATATATTTTTGAAGAAAAAATAATTTCCATGACACATTTTTGAAGCAAAAAATAATTCTCAGCAAAACATTTTTGAATACAAAACTAGAAGACATTAACAGTTTTCTAAAATAAAAAGTAAATACAAAAATTTTCATTAAATCTGACAAAATCAACCTTCTCACTATAACCGAACATAAAAAATACCTTAAAACCCCGCCTTTTTGGCATTAAATAACCCACAGAAGTGTTGATATGCCGTTAAACAAAACTCAAACTTGCTATTGAGCCATAAACAACGGCGTTCTGCAATTCACAATTTCATTGCGCTACCGAATTATGAACTTTATGACATCGACTTTTTTTTTTTTTTAATCATATCACCCCAAGCAAGGCGATAACGCCACTGATGCGCAGGAGGCTACGTAAGGGTAAAAGGAATGGAAAAGAGAAAGCCGGAAACCACACCCTAAACAGGGAACAAGGGATGAGCCTCTTCACCTGTTCAATAGACGTGGGTGGAGTGAGAACCGGGCGATAGTTTAGTCTATCTACTCCAATTAAAATCGAAAAGGTAGGCCGGTAGACTTCTATTCGATTAGATAACTAAAGAGAAGGATGAAATATTTTTAACAGGGTGGGATTCAAAAGAAGTGTTTCCATTTCAGTCTGAGATTTCTTTTAACACTAAAGAGTAATGCAAAACAACAACAACAACAACAACAACAACAAAAATGATATTTACCACTGAAATATATATATATATATATATATCTTAAATAAAAAACAATGAAATCTTAGGCGTTTACAAAATTTCCGAACAACTTTTTTTTATTTTTTGAAAACTAGAAACGGAATATACAGTTAAATTATTCCAAAATTAAAAACAGCCTAAAGAAGAATAAATTAATGTAGTACATGTGATGATCATTAGAGCCTAAATAGTTACAGGATTCGTGATCATGATCGAAATTAGCACATTACTGGGACAGCTTAATTGATTGCTTCTGGCGATAATGCAACATTTCGACTTTGAAATGTTTCTCTTTCAAGTTAACCCCCCTACCGGACCAGTGGTATTATCATCCAAATGCAAACCACACTTATTATAGCGTCATTTTAGGTTGCCATAACTCCACACTTCCGGCAGCGTTTTAGTGTTTTGGTTGTTGCATACCGGTATACGAAGTTAATAGATCTCGGTTTCAGCGCGGTAAAATTTCATCAGACATGTTGACGTGTTTAAACTAATTTGTAAATTAATTTTTTTTTTTTTGCTGTTTTATAGGCTATTACTGTTTAGAGTCGAGTGATGGCCTTTTCTGGATTTTTTCACGAAGAACAGAAATTATTTTCTTACTTGTGACTCTAGGGGTCTTCTCTTTAGTTGATATGAGTAGCATTCTAAAGGGGGTTATTTGGTATGGGTCAGGCGAGTATAACAAGAAATCGAAGAATGAATAGAATCCTAGGGGCTTTTTTTTCTTATTTAAGTAAAACAAATGGAATTCAGCTTCGAAACTACATTTAGATGAAGATAGTTACATGAAGGGAACATTAGTCTAAGACATGAATATTAAAGAGATATGTATGGAATAAGATGGAAAAGAGAGGGGGTCACACAAACACGCACACAAACACACACACATATGTATACAAACATACACACACGCATTCACATATATACATACGCGCACGCTCACATACACAGGCGCACACACACACACGAACACACACATACACACACGCACAAACATTTTACCGACTATATTTCTGCGTCAGATAAGATAAATTGATAAAAAAAAAACTTCTGAATTTCAACATTTGTTTAGATCAAGAACAAACATCCACAAAATTCATTTTATATAAGGAAACCTTGTCTTCTCGCTAATTGCTGATTCGTCAATTCACCGGCAAATGAAAAGGTCCACCATAATATTCGCTTAATTAATGTTTGCTGAACAACTGTTCCTATCAAATATACTGTGTTTCAAAAATATATTTCCAAGAGATTGTTTTGCTGTTAAGATATTTTGCTTTTAAGATATTTTGCTGTTAAGATATTTTGCTGTTAAGATATTTTGCTGTTAAGATATTTTGCCTTTACTCCTTAAACTTAACATATTCTCGTTTATTTCCCCCACAAAGTTTAGAGCAAAATATTCTATTAAAATTTTAACCCTATTTTGACGCTATTAATACGTGCTAAGAAATATGCAACAACCTTGGCTGAACAAATGTTATATATATACAATTACTAGCAGTATAACCCGGCGTTGCTCGGGTGTAATGAAAGCTTTAAATCTAATCCATGGCCCTGGAGTTCAGACTCAGCCTAAAGAATATTTGAAATAATAAAATGATTGCGACTATTTACCAATCGCACCTAATATATATATATATATATATATATATACTAGCAGTATCACGGCGTGGCTCAGGTGTAATGAAAGCTTTAAAACTAATCCATGGTTCTGGAGCTCAGACACAGCCTAAAGAATATTTGTGTGAAGCTTGGTGAGAATTGGATAAAAATTGTCGATTTGTATAAAAGACATACAGACAGATAAACAGACACACACACAAACATCTTGCCGTTTATATATATATATATTATACTATCGATTTTCCGCACAATTGCAACCTTGAAACTTCAGAATATCGTTTCTTATGTCTTTGTCTGTGAGTGTATCAAATTTGATTAAAATCGGACCACTCCTTCTACAACCAGATTTTTTCGATTATCGATTTTTGATATTTATCGGGGGTACCTCGACATGAAACCTAGCTAAGAACACTCGCAGACGCTTACAGTACAACTGTGCAAATTTTCAAGAAAATCGGTTTAGTCGTTTTGGAGTCTGTAGTAACAGACACACACACACAAAGTTTCATTTATTAATAAGTTTAGATTAGATATTTTATGATCTTTTTCGTAAAAAAGAAAATATATTAAAATTAATAGATGTTAAACATTAATCTAGATCAACACATTTAAGCAGATATTTTTATGCCTACATGTAATTTCTCTTGTTTAATAAGCTAGTATTAGTTAAGTGTTTCAAGATAACTAATTTTTCATAATGCCATAATTACGCTTATTTCCTTTCCCGTTATGAGATTTGGATTTTGCTATTACGTCCCAGGTGATAAAAGAATTCTCATTACCATTTATTAATTGCGAGAAATATTTCTTCAGTTCAATGATGTTTCCTATTATATATTGCTTAAAGTAATTTGATGGTGATAGAAAAGAAATTTCCAAGGATTTTCAGTGAAACCAAAGTAGAATTTAACATCGTTACCGGAATGGATGCTTGCTCAGTATACAATACTCTCAGACATGCATAGGATTTTTAGTAGGGAGATATAGATTTTTTTTTATAATCATATCGCCCCCAGCTGCCACTGTTTTGTAGGGGGTTACATAGGAGAAAAGTTATGAGAAAGAGTGACAGTTTATAGGGGGTGTCAGGAAATGGGTAAGAGAAGGATGAAAATACTGATGAGAGTAGATTGGACGGAGAAGGGAGCAGGAGAGAAAGGATGCAGTTTAGTGAGATAGGAGATGACTATTGACTTTACATTTAAATTCTTGGAGATTGTAGATGTCGGGGAGACAAGTAAATTGGAGGCAATTCTACAGTGCGAGAAAAGAAGCTGTTGGAGTAGAATTTGCGATTAAAGTTTATTGGATTCACAGTAGAAGAGTGGGACCTAGTTGCTAATCTTGTGAATCGAGTAAATTTATATGTAGGAGGCACCATTGAGCTAAGTTCATCGGAGCAGAAGCCGTGAAAATATTTGTAGAGGAGACACAAGGAAGCCACATTGCACCGGTGAGAAAGTGACTGTATACCTTACAGATTCTCCGTTGGATTTTGTCAAGGACACCTAGGTGGACAGCAGGAGCACCCGACTAGATATGGCAGCAGTATTCAATGCACAGGCTGATTGTAGATTTATAAATGTGCAGGATTGTTTCAGGCGAAAAAACTTCCTGGCCCTACACAGAGAATCGACTTTCTTTTATTCGGCAGCTTTATTTATTTCTTAAAAGGTTATATTTGTTGTGTAAGTTAGTGATACCTTTGTTTAATATTACACTGTAATTATTTTTGCCTTAAGGCGGATGTATTGTATTCGGTCGCGTTTGTCTGTCTGTTTATTTATTTGTCTGTCTGTCTGTCTGTCCATAGTCAAGATATCTCAAAACCCGCAGGATGAATTAGAATTAAACATTCAGGGATGGTTCATTCATGAGTGGCACAAACTGATTTGATTTCCAGTTCGATCGGATACGGGATAAAGTTTCTGGGTTAGTTTTCCGATTTTGTTAATAAAATTCAAATTTTGTTTTTCAAATGCCAAATACTGAATTCAGTCCCCTAGATCATTTCAAATAGTGAATTACCTCACCTGTTGCATTTTAAGCGTGCATTTAATTTTGAGAGTGGTCGAGATCATTTTTTTGTTTTTTGTATTTTCATTCTTGAGAGCAGTAAAGTTCATTGCTGATATTTTTTCTCATTTTAATAATCATCTTTTGGTAATCACTGAGATGATGCCGGTATTGATTGGCGGAGGTTTGCGGTTTTTGAGTGCTCTCTTTAATTATTATATTGGTGTTGCATATTGTCGTAATCAGTGAAGAAACTGTTCTTGAGATTTGACTGCTCTTTGAAGCTACTTTTTAAATATAGATTAATCTTTTAATGTAGGAAAAAATTAAAAGCAGTTAATTTATTAATCTATTCGTGCTATCGGCAAGGGATAATGTTATTCTGACCTTCTACGAGGAATACTCTCTCCCTCTTGATATATAATTACCTGCGTGACTTCCAGACGCAGTCACGTTGGCAGTTAAGTAAGACAGTTGACGACAACTAGTACGCATTTAAACCAGATACTAGTCAGGCAATAAGCAGAGTAACTCTACCGTTCGTACTTACTTGTTTCTATTTACTTAATTACTAACACTTACTTCGTACATATGTTCTTGTTTTAGTAATATAATGTTTTCAGCCTACATTCTGTGTTCCGTGTCTTAATTCCGGTCAAACAACTCCACAACAAATTGGTTAGGAAGATTTGCATTAAGATTTGTCACAAAAGATTGGGGATCCACAAGAGATAATGTGTATTTACTAATATGTATTTAATTACTCTATTGCATTACTTTGAGAACTTTTATTAAACCCCGTATTATATATATATATATATATATATATATATATGGTTAAATTTAAATAAAGACAAGACGAAAACAGTATTTAAATCGCTTACGCGTTTCGTCCTGTGATGGACTTATCAAGGCAAAAAGACGAAATGAGCTTTATTCTAAATTACGTATCTATAAAAAAAACAGTGTTGGCAATTATAAAAACACTCACAAATCATTTCAAAAGATTAACAGAATATTTTAGTTTTATAATTCCTTCATGTGTAGTGCAAAGTCACGAGATGTTAAAATGAAGGAAATTGAACCGTTTTCCTTGGACTTTTTTATGTATGTTAGTCTGTTTTAGAATTCCTTCATGTGTAGTGCAAAGTCATGAGATGTTAAAATGAAAGGAATTCAACCTTTTAATAATAATCTAACAAATGCATTAATGGTTCACAGAAATAAATTCAACCACAATTTCGATTTTAAAAATACCACCCTCATAAAATGAGTAAGCAATTTATTCAGAAGAAAAGTTCTCGAGAGCGCTGTACATCCAGTACTACCAAAACATCAATTTGCGCCCCGGTTCTTTCAATCTCACCTTTACCTATGGAAATTATACTAAAACAGTCAGTCAGTCAGTTAAGTGCCATACGTGATAAACGGTTGGGCGATCATGTCTCGAAAGAGACATGACTGACTGGGCAGAAGATTATCCCGCAGTAGGTTGCCATTACTTTCTGCGGTAGACTGGTTGCCGACCAAGGCTATAGAAGCCAATCTGTCCTACTATTTGACTCCTAGCTAGAGGGAGAAGAGAGATTATATTATCATGTAGTAAAAAATGGGGGATCAATTTGGTACTTCATAACAATAGAAAACTGATCCCCCACTTTATGACCAGCAGAAGCGTTAATCGTGTCTTAAGCATTAAACAGTTTTCCTCTTGTCCTTATTTTATTTCACCATACTGTCCTTAATCTCAGATCATAACTGAGTATATTTTTACATATATATATATATATGTGTGTGTGTGTGTGTGTGTGTGTGTGTGTGTGTGTGTGTGTGTGTGTGTGTGTGTGTGTGTGTGTGTGTGTTTTGGGAATCATTTGTAATGAAGAATGTATCACCCCAACAGGCATAAATCTCTACAATAAACACCAACGCCTATGCTGAACGGTGGAGAAGTAATGTTTTGCGTGTGGTGGTATCGTCATGGAATCCATTTTAAGTTCTTAAAACGCATTGAAACATTGGATGCCGTCTTCATACCTCCAGCAACTGCAATCTGTCCACAACGGTTTGGTCGAACAGCGCCCTACGGCCATCTATTGAAAAAAAAAATGCTTTCTCCTCTGTGCCAACGCTAAGGCGGCATAACAGCAAGAATAATATATGGCAAAATTGAAACTTAGTTCCTCTCTTCTATCAATTTCGCCAAAACTGATTTGTTCCTGCGCCAATCGATTATTACTCTTTCCAATCGATTCAGAACGCTTTGATGGTGAAAACTCCCTCCAATAAAGACGAGATCCAAGAGTTCGTCGAAAACCTCTAACGTTAAATTATTACTCAAATCTTACCGAAGATGTATATGATAAGTGCCAACAAGTTCTTTCAGATAAATGGGAATAAATAACCGAACAATATATAACTGCTCTTTATCTTTTGGATTATCAGCCAGTTAAGTGCCATACGTGAAACACGCTTGGGCGATCATGTCTCGAAAGAGACATAACTGACTGGGCAGAAGATTATCCCGCAGTAGATTGCCATTGCTTTCTGCGGTAGACTGATTGCCTACCAAGGCTATAGAACCCAATCTGTCCTGTTATTTCACTCCTAGCTAGAGGGGGAAAAGATGTATTAAATTAAATTTAATTATGTTTTCAACTATTATATTCAGTCAGTCAGTTAAGTGCCATGCGTGAAACACGCTTGGGCGATCATGTCTCGAAAGAGATATAACTGACTGGGCAGAAGATTGTCCCGCAGTAGGTTGCCATTGCTTTCTGCGGTAGACTGGTTGCCGACCAAGGCTACAGAACCCAATCTGTCCTGCTATTTAACCCATAACTGGAAGGAAGAGACGGATTAATACCGTTCCCAAGGGTATCTGCGCGTAAGTGAATGCAATGAATTCAGCTGGAATTCGAACTCGGCTCCCCGATTTCTCGTTCCGAGCCGATATCCACTGCACCACAACGCACATCTTTTGGATTATACAATGGATAAAAATCGGAAATTATTTATGACTGAACCTTATAAATTAACTGAGTATGTCACCTTGAGTTTATTATCTGACTCAAATGGTTGTATTTACCGAACGATGAAAGTAATTCTTTGCAGTTCGTTCTCAGAAATTATAATATAACAAAATCAGTTACGCTTTCAAAACCAGCAATATTTCTTAAATGTTTGTCTTCCATTTAAGTTTCCTAATTATTTGACTCATCTAATAAAACATTTTTCAAGAATACCAGCATTGTTACAGTTGACTTTGATATTTTATTAAATTAAGCAAAATTTCGTCAGAATACAACAGAAATGCGCGCTGAAAATTTTTTAATTAAATCTCTTTAGATAAACCAAAAAATCATCGTTATGTAGTGTTAATAAGAAGATCAAAGAAATTATGATTTTATAAAAATAATTATTCATTTCGTATACACAATATTTAAATAATTATATACACAAATAAAAATATACATTAGATTTTGTTCCAAAATAAATAAAAGACAATGACAGTATTTTAACAGGAAACGCTTCTTCTTTTTCTTCTTCTATTCTGTGCCGTATACGACGTGGGCAATCATGATTCTCCACAACTTCCTCTATATTTTAGCTCTCAGCTTTGTCTTTTTAATATGTCTCTCATTTAATCAATCCAGACCTGCTATCTTGACATCAGTCACTTACAAAGAGACGGTACATGGCTTTCATCTGATTTTTCTACGAATATTTTCATGGGAAATTATTTTTTTTAATCATATCACCCCGAACAAGGCGGGAACACCACTGATGTGTATGGGTATACATAAGAGTAAAAGGATTAGAGGAGAATGAGAAGAAGGACGAACCAGTTAAAAAGGAGCAAGAGAAGGATGGGAATCTTTTCTCTAACCTTCGCAACTGTCATCACACCTGTATGTGTGATGACAGTTGCGAAGGTTAGAGAAAAGAAAGGGATCTTCAGGACAGTGTGGAAAGAAGTAGGTTTAAGTATTTCAGAGATGAGAATTGACCTTGCATTTAAATTGCTGGAGGTTGTAGCCGTCAGGAAAGCAAGAATAAGGAAGCGAGTTCCACAGGCAGGAAGTGCAGGAAAAGAAGCTGCAGGATTAGAATTGTCGTCTGCACGTTGAATGGGTGAGACCCAGTTGCCAGTCTGGTTGCACGAGTAAACAACTGTTGGGGAGGCACCAGTGACTCAAGCTCGTTGGAACAGAAGCCATGGAAGTATTTAAAGAACATACAAAGGGAAGCCACATCCCGTCGGTGGGGAAGTAGTTGTAGTCGAGCCACCAAGTCGCTACCTATCACATTACTGATTCTCCTTTGGAGCCTGTCAAAAACACGGAGATGATTTGATGAACATTTACTTCTTGATAACCTTCTTGAATACATGAATTTAAGCGTGCTACTACTGGGAAGCATTCTGACAAAGGAAATTTTTACACTGAGATCCGAAGACGGATTGGCATGGTCAACGATGTGTTTCAAAAGTTAACCAGAGTATTGAGAGATAGGAAAGTTTCGTTTGGAGTGAAAAAAAAAAGAAGAAGAAGAAGAAGAAGAATACAGAATTGTTATGTGATAACAATTATGTCCATTTATATGTCTGCGAATGCTGGATGATTTCTCAAAGATGAAGGAGAGACTCGAAGCAACAGAAATGTTCTTCTACAGAAGGATGCTGAGGATACAGTGAACCGGACATGGAGAAGATGCAAGCGAAAAGGGAACTTATACTTGACATCAGGAAGAGACTGCTGAGGTTTCTGGAGCTGGTAATACTGAAAGAGAAAGGCATACAGAGAGAGATAGCGAAAGAGAGAGAGAGAGACACACACAGAGTTAGCGAAAGAGAGGGAGATAGCGAAAGAGAGAGACACACACACAGAGTTAGCGAAAGAGAGGGAGATAGCGAAAGAGAGAGACACACACACAGAGTTAGCGAAAGAGAGGGAGATAGCGAAAGAGAGAGAGACACAGACAGAGGTAGCGAAAGAGAGGGATATAGTGAAAGAGAGAGACATACAGAGAGAGGTAGGGAAAGAGAGTGAGATAGCGAAAGAGAGAGAGAGAGAAAGATATACAGAGAGGTATCGAAAGAGAGGGAGATAGCGAAAGAGAGAGACATACAGAGAGGAAGCGAAAGAGAGAGATAGCGAAAGTGAGAGAGAGAGAGAGAAAGATATACAGACAGAAGAGAGGGAGATAGCGAAAGAGAAAGATATACAGAGTGAGGTAGCGAAAGAGAGAGACACAGAGAGATGTAGCGAAAGATAGGGAGATAGCAAAATAGAGAGACATACAGAGAGAGGTAGCGAAAAAGAGAGAGAGTTAGCGAAAGAGAGAGATAGCGAAAGCGAGAGAGACAGAGCGAGGTAGTCAAAGAGAGAGAGATAGCGAAAGAGAGAGAGAGACACAAAAAGAGAGGTAGCAAAAGAGAGAGAGAAAGACAGCGAAAGAGAAAGGCATACAGTGAGAGGTAGCGAAAGAGAGAGATATCGAAAGAGAGAGACACATACACACAGAGAGGGAGGTAGCTAAAGAGAGAGATAGCGACAGAGAGAGAGACACACAGAGAGAGCTAGCGAAAGAGAGAGATAGCGAAACCGAAAGAGACAAAGAGACATGTAGCGAAAAAGAGAGAGATAGCGAAAGAGAGAGAAACACAGAGTGAGGTAGCGAAAGAGAGAGAGATATAGCGAAAGAGAGCGAGACAAAGAGAGAGGTAGCGAAAGAGAGAGATAGCGAACGCGAGAGAGACAGAGTGAGGTAGTGAAAGAGAGAGAGATAGCGAAAAAGAGAGAGACAAATAAAGAGAGGTAGCGAAAGAGAGAGAGAGAAAGATTGAGAAAGAGAAAGGCATACAGAGAGAGGTAGCGAAAGAGAGAGAGACACACACACAGAATTAGAAAAAGAGCGGGAGATAGCGAAAGAAAGAGATATACAGAAAGAGGTAGCGAAAGACTGAGATAGCGAAAGAGAGAGAGACACACACAGAGTGAGGTAGCGAAAGAGAGGGAGATAGCGAAAGAGAGAGAGAATGATATACAGAGAGGTAGCGAAAGAGAGGGAGATAGCGAAAGAGAGAGACATACAGAGAGAGGTAGCGAGAGAGAGATAGCGAAAGTGAGAGAGAGAGAAAGATATACAGAGAGATGTAGCGAAAGAGAGAGAGAAAGATATACAGAGAGAGGTAGCCAAAGAGAGGAAGATAGCGACAGAGAAAGAGGCACAGAGAGAGCTAGCGGAAGAGAGAGATAGCGGAAGAGAGAGAGACAAAGAGAGAGGTAGGAAAAAAGGGAGGGAGAGATAGTGAAAGAGAGAGACACACAGAGTGAGGTAGCGAAAGAGAAAGAGAGTTAGCGAAAGAGAGCGAGACAAAGAGAGAGGTAGCGAAAGAGAGAGATAGCGAAAGCGACAGAGACAGGTTGAGGTAGTGAAAGAGAGATAGCGAAAGAAGAAGAGACACACAAAGAGAGGTAGTGAGAGAGAGAAAGAGAAAGATAGCGAAATGAAAGGCATACAGAGAGAGGTAGCGAACGAGAGTGATAGCGAAAGAGAGAGAGAGACACACACACGCAGAGTTAGTGAAAGAGAGAGATAAAGAGGTAGCGAAAGAGTGAGATAGCGAAAGAGAGAGAGAGACATACAGAGAGATGTAGCGTAAAAGAGTGAGATAGCGAAAGAGAGAGAGAAAGAAAGTTATACAGAGAAAGGTAGCGAAAGAGAGAGATAGCGAAAGAGAGAGATATACAGAGAGAAGTTGGGAAAAGAGAGATAGCGAAAGAGAGAGAGATACAGGGAGAGGTAGTGAAAGAGAGGGTGATAGCAAAATAGAGAGACATACAGAGAGATGTAGCGAGAGAGAGAGAGAGAGAGAGCGGGGCATGTTGTGGTAATGTATTGAAGAATCGGAGAGTTGAATTCGGATTCATTACTTCCATTTACGTGCCAATGCCCCTGTGAAAGGCATGTGTCCATATCTTTCCCCCGAGCTATGGGTAAAATAGCAGAGCACACTGGATTCTGTAGCCTTGGATGGCAGCTGGTGTAGGAGAAAAAATCAGAATTTAAATCAACCTGGAGAGAGCTAGGTTTCGTCAGACTGTCGTGTCCAAATAAAATACCACTTCGGAGAACAAGAAAATATGCGTCCTTCAGTAGTCAGTCAGTCAATTAAGTGCCATACTGACTGGGCAGATGATTATCCGTAGGTTCCCATTGCTTTCTGCGGTAGACTGGTTGCCGACCAAGGATATAGAACCCAATCTATCCTGTTATTTAACCCATAACTGGAGGGAAGAGACGGATTAATACCTTTCCCAAGGGTATTTGCGCGTAAGTGAAAGCAATGAATTCAGCTGGAATTCGAACTTGGCTCCCCGATTTCTCTTTCCGAGATGATATCCACTGCGCCACAAATAAATAAACTTAGGTATAATTTACTAACAAGATTTCTCGATTATTCAGGCCGGTAAATATCAATAAATATACTGTTTAGTTATAAAAAAAAACATAGAGTATCTACTTAAATACGAGTATCTATTAAAAATCATTTTTAAACAAATAAATGAAAAATATATCGGAATTAATCTATTTCTTTAAGGATAGCGTAAAAATTCCTAAATTGTCTTTATTTACATTAGAATACAAAAACAAAGCACATAGGAATGTTTCGAAAAATCGGGAAAATGTGTGTTTAAAGGCATCATTTCGAACTTTGTCTAACTGTAAGTCCTTCGTGGTCGAGTGATACAAGGTACGTCAGATTAATTAACTCTTCCCCATTAAGGATTCAGGTTCAAATCCAACCAAAAACGCACATTTTTTCTAACAAAATTTCTCGATTATTCAGGACCCTATACTATTTAATTATAAAAATCAGAGCATCTACCCAAATATAAGTATCCAATAAACATTATATTTAAAAAAAATAAATTAAAAATATATCGGAGTTAATCCATTTCGTAAGTTTATTTTAATTGATAATCAATTTAAGATATATTATAGAAATGAAAATGAATATTTAAGATATATTACAGAAATGAAAATGAATATTTAAGATATATTACAGAAATGAAAATGAATATTTAAGATATATTACAGAAATGAAAATGAATATTTAAGATATATTACAGAAATGAAAATGAATATTTAAGATATATTACAGAAATGAAAATGAATATTTAAGATATATTACAGAAATGAAAATGAATATTTAAGATATATTACAGAAATGAAAATGAATATTTAAGATATATTACAGAAATGAAAATGAATATTTAAGATATATTACAGAAATGAAAATGAATATTTAAGATATATTATAGAAATGAAAATGAATATTTAAGATATATTACAGAAATGAAAACGAATATTTAAGATATATTACAGAAATGAAAATGAATATTTAAGTTATATTATAGAAATGAAAATGAATATTTAAGATATATTACAGAAATGAAAATGAATATTTAAGATATATTACAGAAATGAAAATGAATATTTAAGATATATTATAGAAATGAAAATGAATATTTAAGATATATTACAGAAATGAAAATGAATATTTAAGATATATTACAGAAATGAAAATGAATATTTAAGATATATTATAGAAATGAAGTTAAGTGCCATACGTGATACACGTTTGGGCGATCATGTCTCGAAAGAGACATGACTGACTGGGTAGAAGATTATCCCGCAGTAGTCTGCCATTGCTTTCTGCGGTAGAATAGTTACCGACCAAGGCTATAGAACCCAATCTGTCCTGTTATTTAACCCATAACTGGAAGGAAGAAGACGGATTAATACCTTTTCCAAGGGTATTTGCGCGTAAGTGAATACAATGGATTCAACTGGAATTCGAACTCGGCTCGCCGCTTTCTCGTTCCGAGCCGATATCCACTGTACCACAACGCACTTTTTTTTTAAAAAAAAAATGTCTCCTAGAGACATCTAAAGAAGTGTGAGGAATATTTCTTCGATTTTTTCATTTCTAATCTCAAGTTTGGCGTTTAATTCTGTTGTTATATTTATATCTCAAGAAAACAGATTCATGACCTCCATTTTAAGCAGTCGAGTTCATCGAACACCGTGTTATCGGAAACACTGGTACAAAAGTATTTCTTTCAAATCGATTTCTTGCGTTTGATTACATTCCAGCTCATTTACGAGGTGTTTTATTTCCACGTGGGTCTTATTCAGATAAAAGGATGCTTGGAGAAAATAATTAATAATTCTAGTGATATTTAGTGAGGACAGCTTAGGTTGACCCCGTGCCAAAATAAAAAATCCCAATATGTAATGGCAATTATCCAAGCGAGGGCGAAAGTATTACTGTTTTGCATCTTAACACTGAAAATCTCTGTGTTACTGGGACCTAAACCACGATTATTGATGCCCGTAAAATGTACCCAAATAATGCAAATATTTCAGATAAACCGATTCATACTACGATAATTTTATTAAAAGAATCCTTTCATGAATTAAAAAGAACATTTTTGTCAAGTTCTTCTTCTTCTTCTTCTTCTTCTTCTTCTTCTTCTTCTTCTTCTTCTTCTATGTGCCATGTCATTTCAGTACGTAGGCGATCATCGCTTTCCACGTCCCCCTATCCCTGGTGGCTCTTAGTACATTTTCTCTTGTTACACCACTAACCATCGTTCCATTATCCACCTGATCAGGTCCTTCAAATATGTTATCCGCTGGTTTCCCCTGTATGTTTTCCCCTCTCTCTGGCCTGTTAGTATCAGGTTTTCCAAGCCCATCTTCTTCATTGCATGTCCCAAGAACTTCAGCTGTCTCTTCCTGATGCTCAGTATTAATTTCCTTTTCGTCTCCATCCTTTCCAAAACCTTGCCATTGCTCACATGCTCGATCCATGATATCCGCAGCATCCTTCTGTAGAACCACATTTTCACTGCTTCAATTTTTTCTTCATCTTCAGAGCGAAATGGCACCACTTTAATTACAATTTAATTAAATTTTCAGTACCTGATTTTCTTACCTAAATAATATTTTTTTTAGTGGCTATTAACTCAAACTACAAATTTTGAAGCGGCTGCATGTAAAATATTTCAAATAAAGATTTATGTTTAATATATCGTCTTATCCAGCTCAGTTAGACATTAAGATTTAACCATTCTCGAATGCATGAGCTTAATCTTAAGCCGTTTTAAACGACTGTAATTTATTTTAGCTCAATAAATATTAAGGAATAAAAAAAAGGCATTACGCTCTGTATAATGAAAATATATTTCCAAAAAAGATCTTACAAAATTTATATTTACAAAAAGATATGCTATAAAAAATCAGAATCTGACGCGTAATTTATGAGTATTTTCTCAAAATTTCGATTTTCTTTTAAACGATGCACGTCTATCGATAATATCAACGGACTAACATACTCGAAATATCCAAATTCTTAAAACTATTTCCCACAGGCTACTATAAAAACTTTAGGAATATATTCATGCTGTTATTTATTAAACACTTCCATTTTTTATTTAACATAAAATTCTTCCGTTTATATATATATATATATATATATATATATATATATATATATATATATATATATATAGATAGATAGATATCCCTCCTGTCAGGCTCATGGAGAGAGACGCAATAGCGAGTCTGCGTAGTTCATTAGAGAGACAATAGCAAGACAGCGTCAGCTCACTTCATTCTCTTTAATACCAGTTATTAAACTTTACTACCAGTTATAAAAGCTCTTGCTGCTTCTTCGCTCTTTAACAGCGGATTATTACTTTATTTTTTGCAATAATTATAACGTCGAAGAGTAAAGAATATATATATATATAGTAAAGAATATATATATATATATATATATATATATATATATATATATATAGTAAATAAATATATATATATATATATATATATATACACACACTTTATTATTATAAAAGAGCGTTGTATATATATATATATATATGAATTGAGTTCTTTCGGTGACTGGCGTGTGTATAAACTGCTAATACACAAGATGTTAAAATGTCCCTTCTCTGATTCTATGGCTTACTGGGTAGCGACTGACATCAAAGCGGGCGAGTTTCGATCCCGGCCAGAAGCAAGTCAATGTGTTTAGCCACAATGATGAGCTGTGATACAGCGAAACAGGCTTGTATGTGGATGACTAATATATATATATACATATATATATTCATCCCACTTGTCAGGCTCGGGGTGGAGATTGGGTTATTTTTGGTTCTTATGTCTTAATGTAAGATACACAATATTAGGTCTATCAATATATATGTTGCCGTCATTTTAAACAGGATATCGATGAAAATATTTGCTGTCATTTTTAACGGCATGGCCTGCTCGTTATAGAACGAAACGAATAGCAAAAAGGTTTTTACAGCTTCTGGATCTCTGTCACATATATTTATGGATCCATGGAGAAGACATTGGAACACCTGGTGTAAATAATATTCCCTTTTAAAGACGGAAATCACGACTGAAGTTGGGGACGACCAGATGCAGCTTCGCCTGTCGCCTTAAAATAACATAGTCTTCTTATACAATGTAAATTTTCTGCAAGGAATTTCGTCGCAAATTCTTATGTAAGTTGATCTCTGTTTGGTTAAACAATACAATTTCCAGTTCATTTTTAGATATTATTTTTGTAGCATTATAAATTTTTGGAATTCTATCAATATCATCAAATCTGGATTGACCTCAACAGATACGTCATCAAATTTTTCTTGGAACTGCTTCGTTATAGATGAACCTTTGACAATATACTTGTCTGTGTTTTCTAAAGAGGCGAAAGAAAACTATAACAATGAGTTTCTTTTATGATCATATCGCCCCAAGCGAGGCATTTTACTGCCATTGTTTTGCAGGGGGTTGTATAGGAGGAAAGTTATAAGAAAGAGTGTCAGGTTATATGAAGTGTCAGAAAGTGAGTAAGAGAAAGATGATTGTGGCCAAAAATGGGGGATCAATTTATGTATTGATTGTAATGTGGAATTGATCTCCCACTTTATATCCACATTATAATAGTATAGAAATTTTTTTTTATAATCATATCGCCCCAAGCAAGGCATTTTACTGCCACTGTTTTGCAGGGGCTTACATAGGAGGAAAGTTATAAGAAAGAGTGTCAGGTTAAAGGGGTGTCAGGAAGTGGGTAAGAGAAAGATGAAAATACTAATGAAAGTGAAGTGGACGGAGAAGGAGGCATGAGAGTGAGGATGAAGGTTAGTGAGATAGAAGATGACTATTAACTTTACATTTAAATTCCTAGAGATTATAGCTGTCGGGAAAGCAAGTAAATGAAAGGGAATTCCACAGGCGGGAAGTACGAGGAAAGAAGCTGCTGGAGTAGAAATCGTGTTTACAATTTATTGGTTTCTCAGTGAAAGGGTGGGGCCTAGTTGCTAATCTTGTGGCTCGAGTAAATTTATATATAGGAGGCCACAGTGAGCGAAGTTCATCGGAGCTAACATTAACTCACTACCCAATCGCTATATTCTTACCAAATGTTTATATCAGCCCTAGATTTGTACATCTGTGCCACTTTCATGAAAGTCAAATAGCCATGTGTCGAGGAAATGTGGAATATGGAATATGTTCCTGGCCGAACACAGTGGCCCAACCGTCCTAGCAGTAGATTTATGTCAAGAAAATATGGAATATGGCGTAGGGCAATAGTTCTCGGCTCAGTATGTGAAATCAGAGAGCTGAGTTCGAATTCAAGTTGAATTCACTTACGTGTCAATATCATTGTGAAATTTCTTAATCCCTTCTCTCTGCAGCAAGGGGTTGAATTTACTCACAGCAGTGTAAAGTAGACGGATTCATGCTTTTTCAGAAGTTCTTTGACTGGCAACTGGGTCCCACCCATTCACAGTCAGGTTAGCCAAATGCAGACGACAATTCTACTCCTGCAGCTTCTTCTCTCGCACTTCCCGCCTGTGGAACTCGCTCCCGTATTCTTGCTTTCCTGACGGTTACAACCTCCAGAAATTTAAATGCAAAGTCAATACTCATCTACTAACCACTGGACTCTAGCTCTCTCCCCACCCCTGTATAACCTTCCCTTTCTCTCCACCTATGTATCTGTCATCACACCTGCTTTCTCAGCTTTCTATTGTTCCTTTCTAACTAGTTTGTACTCCTCACTCTTTTCTAATTAATCTTTTTACATTTATGTAGCCCCCTGCACAACAGTGGCGTTTCCGCCAAAATGTAAGTGTAACAGCATCGACCTAAATTCCCTTTCACTACCGCGCATCCATATTGGGAAGAGATCGTTACAGAAGCAATTCGGTAAGTAACGCGTTGATGGATGTGCTGAATTTACGTCCATAATTGAAGATGTAAGAATTAGAATGAAAATACGTGCGCATTATATTTCATGTGCTCTGCCCGTAAAAGCTGTTGATATCCGATAAACATTTACGGATTTAAAAAGCACAGATGCAAGGGTTTTTTAATGAATGGCATTTAGTCGTTCATTCCAAATCATCAATCAGCTTTTAGTTCGTTTATAAATGCATTGCAGAAATTCGATAATATGCGGATTTCACGCGAGCAATTTTCAGTGCCGTTATTGATGTTAATGTTTACCTTACGAAATGCGAATTGGAGTGACCTTAATCTGCACGCATTCTTTCCTTCAAGGTATTTCATATCTCCTTAGATAATCATTTAAGAGTCTAGTCTTTTACTATGGAAGGCGTCGGCTTGAGGATAAGTTTGTCAATGCAATCGCTCATTTCTTTTGTAGGGTGGAAATAGAAGAACCGAAAAACATTTGACAATTGAAAAATTAATATTTTCAGTGCACATCACGAATGCTATTTCACCGAGGAAGCTCCCTACTTCCTTCACAGAATACAAATAAAATAATTTCTTATTATTCTAAGAAAAGAAATAAAGCAATAGAGTAGAAATACATTCAACTGAGCCCATTGTCGTGTGAGTAATAAGGAAACAAATTCATTTTAGACATAATTTATGTGAGCTGAGAAAATATTTAATTTTTCAGACGTTGCCCTTAAATGTGTACCAACGAGGAATAAGTGATAGAATACTGGTGTGTAGATCAAAGTAGATTACATCTATTTAAATCTAGACTTTTATATGGATGTCACGCAGGGCGCAAACTCTTCTTTTAATCATTTCACCCCAAGCGAGGCGGTACCGCCACTGATGTGCAGGGGGCTACATTAGTGAGTTAAAGTTAAAGTGCTACTAAGGACCATAATGTATCTTAATATTCCCCATGGAAATAGCAATAGAGTAACGACAGATTTACATTGCATTTAAATTCCTTGATGTTGTAGCTGTCAGGAAAGCAAGTACTTAGAAGGGAGTTCTACACGCTGGAAACGCGAGAAAAGAAGCTGTTGGAGTAGAATTGTCGCCTGCATTTGGTTGATCTAGCAGTAAAAAGGTGGAATCTTGTTGCCAGTCTGGTTGCTATAGTAAATTATTGTGGAGGGGGCACCAGTGACCTAAGTTTGTCAGAGCGGAAGCTATGAAAATATTTATAGAAGAGACAGATGGACGTCACATCTCGTCGATGAAAAAGTGCCTGGAGTCGAGCTGCCAGGTCGGGGCCAATCACATTACTGATTTTCCTCTGGAGCCAGTCGAGAACATTGAGATAAACAGCAAGGGCACCTGACCATACATGAGAGCAGTATTCCATGCAAGGTTGGATGGTTGATTTGTAGAAGTACAAGATGGTTTCAGGCGGAAAAATCTTGGCCCAACACAGTGACCCAATCTTCCTAGCAGTGGATTTAGCTGTTGATTCAATGTAATGCTTCCACTTGAGGTCGGAAGAGCGGGTGAGGTCGAGGAGACTCAATGTATTGTTTTTAGGAAGACTTGCATGCTTCATGATTATGTGGGGGCGCAGGAGAGATTGCTCGTTCACAAATATCTAAACTGTCAGCTGCATATAACCGTTTTTCAGATCATTGATTAAAAATGGATTCTTAAAAATGAAACCTGTCGGTTTTAAAGATTATCTTTCAACAGAACTTATTTATTGGCGCAATAGAATCACAGATAATGAACTTTACTAGATAAAAACAATCACATAACTTGAAGACATCCAACAACTAAATTTTCTCCAAGCACCACAAATGGCCACAAAAAAAGCCTGAAAACTCGAATCGTCTACCCGTTCAGAAATATCTAAACAGTAGGTGCATTTAACCGTTTTTCAGATCAATGATTAAAAAAATTATTTGAGCGAGTGAAGCCTAGTGGTTTTGGCATAGAGCATTTTTCTTTGAACCTTGCGGACTGGCACTACAGAATCATAAGCAAAGAACTGTACGATATATCAGAAACCACATCACTTGAGGACTACTAACAACAGCAACAAATAAGCGAACGCAAAATAATGACTTAATAAAGACGTTGAAATTCCACATCTACATTAAAATAAAATGGTTAACATTTTCCTATTTACGAATCAAGGATATAACAGAAGCCACATCACTTAAAGACTATCAACAGCAGCAACAACTAAAATGGATAACAAATCTAACGCAAAAAGTAAGTTATGACTTAATCAAGACGTTGACATTCTACATTTATTCCGACATTAAATATCTCAAAAGTTGACTTGCCTTAAAGTCAACCAACCGAGGTTAAACAATACTTCCAGGATCAAAGCAAGTAATTATAGACGACACTATATATATATATGGAAGAATGGTAGACTTTGAAAAACACAGTAGTTATACTAGCATCAACGCATCGTTCATTCAGTAATGAATTAGAACACTCTGGCTACTGCCGTATGAATACATGATATATCACAGGTCTTCCCCCTTCTTCCGAGCGCCCATAGCTCAGAGGTAGAATCGTCGACTGACGCCATTTCGGTCGGGTATCAATCCTGGGTAAAAAGCAATTGGATGTCTAACCGTTCTGATGAGCTGTTATACAGCGAAACAGATCTGTCTGCGGACGATTATATATAGATAGATAGATAGATAGATAGATAGATAGATAGATAGATAGATAGATAGATATGTATAAACTCTGATCTGGAACACAAACTATGATCTGGAATTGTAATGAAAACATTGATGGTGAATACCTTAAATACATTACATGGTATATGGATCCGTTATAAAAGGTTTCGTAGGGGTGAAACGCCAGTTGTACATAGAACAGACTGTGCAGGAAGTGTTTTCGTACCAAACCATAAATTGCTACTAATCTATAAACCTAAAAGTCGATTTATTTCTTAAATAGCCTCATTAAATCAAGACTTTTATATCAATGCCATGCATGGAATAACACTAGTTTAGGTTTATCTAAACTGTCAGCTGCAAATAATCACTTCCTATGATCAATGGTGAGAAATAGCTTAGAGCGAGTGTAACCTGTGAGGATGTCCATCCTTATTCGAAGCTTGTCGATTGGCGCTACAGAATCCCAAACATACTAAATAACTGAAAGTACAATACTCTCAGACAGCGATATTAGCTAAAATGGACACCACATGCAACACGAAGAGAAAATAATGACATAATAAATTTTCTTATTCCAAATTACATCAAGCAAAAAGTTAGGATTAAAATCGCTCATTAATACTGGAATGTAAAATAATAGCCAATGAACTTGAGAAAACTATTTTTCTGAAAATTACTTTACGTGAACAATTTCATGAATTTCAACCGATAGATAGACTGCTCGGTAAACGAATCTCAAATATATCCTTATAAGGAAACGGCTAAATCAAATATTGCCATTATAAATCCATCGTAAATCTACATTCAATCTGCCTTCTTTTATGGACTATTTCTGTTTCTTAGTTATATAAAGATATTAGACATTATGATATTTTCGTTACCAAATAGTGGTTGCTGTTAATGGAATTAAATTTGATATAATTTTTTTCTTTTTTGAAAAGCTATTTCCTAAAATCATCTCATTATATGGCAATAAAGCCACTAGTATTCAGGAAGTTATCAAGTGAGAAAATTAAACAAAAGAAACATTAATAAAGAAAGAGAAAAAAAAACAAGAATTAAAGAAATAGAAGAAAACAACTGACATTGCATTTAAATTTTTGAAGATGATTTCTTCTTCTTTTTTTATGTGCCGCATCCTTTCAGGACGTAGGCGATCATGACTCTGCACATTTCCTTATCTCTGGTGTCTCTTAACAGGCTTTCTCCTGTTGCACCATGCAACCCTCGTTCCGTCATCCTCCTGATTCGGTCCTTCAAATAAGTTATCCGCTGCTTTCCCCTGTCTCTTTTTCGCTCCATCTCGCCTGTTAGTAACAGGTTCTCCAAGCCCTCCTTCCTCATTGCATGTCCCAGGAATTTACGCTATCTCTTCCTGATGATCAGTATTAAGCTCTCCTTCCTCATTGCATGTTCCAGGAACTTTAGTTGTCTCTTCCTGATGCTCACTATTAATTTCCTTTTCATTTCCATCCCTTCCAAAACCTCGTCATTGCTCACATGCTCGGTCTATGATATCCGCAGCATCCTTCTGTAGAACCACATTTCAGATGCTTCCAGTTTTTCCTTAATCTTTGATGATATTGTCCAGCATTCACTGCCATATTGAAGAACTGACATCACATAGCAATCTAGTACTCTCTTCTTTGTTTCTAGCAAAATTGTCCTGTTTCTTAATACTCTTCTCAGCTACTAGAATGCATCTTTGTGCTTTTGGATCTCAGGAATATAAATGTATAGAAACTGATGTGGTAATAAAGTGAGGGGTCAGTTCATATATTGATTGTAATATGGAACTGATCCCCCACTTTATATCCAGTATGCTTCTGTAGAACGACATTTCAGTTGTTTCAAGTTTTTTCCTTAATCTTTGATGATATTGTCCAGCATTCACTGCCATATTGAAGAACTGACATCACATAGCAATCCAGTACTCTCTTCTTTGTTTCTAGTGAAATTGTCCTGTTTCTTAACACTTTACTCAACTTCTAGAATGCTTCCTTCTGCCCTTTTTACTGATGACCATAAGTGACTGAAAAGCAAGAATTCAGTAGAGTGTTTCTCCACAAGCGAGAAGCGCGAGAGAAGACGCTACTAGCACAGAACGTAAGATTACATCTCGCCATTTCAACCATAAAATACTAAATAATGTTGTTAAGGGTGAATATCTGAAGTTAAATATCACATCATTTTAAATTGTTTTAGCTTTGATTATTTTCAGCAATCATTCTCCATTTTGGACAAATCGCCAAATTTGTGTAATTTCCTGGTTATTAAATATTTGGCCAACATTGGCCCAGAAACAATTTACTTTTCACTGTTGAAGCAAAAAGTTCGTAGAGGATATTAAGTAAAAATATAAAACACCTTTTTATTTTTGAATTAACTCTAGTAGATTTTTTTCTGATGAGGGGTCATCATCATTGACATTAAGACAAAAATCGCCATCATTGTTGCTATTATGAAAAAGTTTCTGTCGTTGTGTTCTCAAGCCTTTTTCAGGAATCGATATGGTCAAGCTTCAATATTTTTTAAACTAGATCCGTTATTTAATAACGAACAAGTTAGGCTGTCTTTGACAAACCGGTCCATGTTTGGGGATAATTCATTTTTTCTTCAATCGCTCCTACCCGCCATTAGCATGGAACAGGCTAGCCTCCCTGAGAGCAAAACGCTACGCCTCCTTAGCCTAAGACTCTCAGCGGACCTCAAGTGGAATGACTATTTTGAATCAATAGCTAAATTCCCTGCTATGAAGGTCGGTTCACTGTGCAGGGCCAGGAAGTTTTTCCCCTCTGAATCCATCCTGCACATATATAACTCTACCATTCACCCGCGTATGGAATACTGCTGCCACATCTAGTAGGGTGCTTCTGCTATTCACCTCGGAGTTCTTAACAAAATCCAACGGAGAAACTGAAATGTGATCGACACCGACTTGGCAGCCCAGCTGCAGTCGCTCTCTCACCGGCTTGACGTGGCATCCCTGTGTCTCTTCTATAAATATTTTCACGGCTTCTGTTCCGATGAACTTAGCTCACTGGTGCCCGCTATGTATGGATTTACACGAGCTACTAGACTAGCAACTATGTCCCACCCTTTTACAGTGAAACCGATAAAATGTAACCGCATTATTTACTCTAACAGCTTCTTTTCTCGCACTTCCCGCCTGTGAAATTCCCTTCCATATACCTGCTTCCCTGACAGCTACAATTTTTCAGGAATTTATATGTGAGGTCAATAGACATCTTCTATCTCACTAACTCGCATTCACTCTCTCAAGCTCTTTTCTCAAGCCACTCCACCCCTATTACACCGGTATTCTCATCCGTCTATTACCCTCCTTTTGACATTTCCTATAACTAACCCTTCTTTCTCATCACTTTCCCCTATGTAACCTCCTGCGCAACATTGGCAGTAAAATGCCTTGCTTGGGGTGGAATGTTTAAAAAACAGAAATTTAACTTTTTTTTTAATTATTATTAATCAATTAGTGAAAGTCCTGTGTCAACTGAATCGAAAAGACCCAGTTCGTGAATTGAACTACATTTACGATTGAGCCAAATTCAAAATCCAGTTCTTTAATCCGCTAGACTTGATCATTAATCCAAAATCTAGAACTTGAAAGCTTAATCCTAATGTTCTTATATTAATGTTATTATCTATCTCCGTAATCCCCTTTGTCTACGGATGGTACAAAATCCTTTCTTTCTTTGATAGATTCCCATATTCAATAAAAGCATATTAGCGGAATTTTCGTAATGAAAGCAGTTCGACAAGTATAACCATTTTCATAGTCCTTATATATATATATATATATATATATATATATATATATATATATATATTATTTTGAAACTATTGAAATGTAAACGCAGATTCTACTCCATCAGCTTCTTTTCTCGTACTTCCCGCCTGTGGAATTCCCTTCCATTTACTTGCTTCCCTGAAAGCTACAATCTCCAAGAATTTAAATGTAAAGTCAATAGTCATCTCCTCTCTCACTAACCTGCATCCTCTCTCTCATATTCTTTTCTCCGTCCACGCCACTTGCCTCAGTATTTTCATCTTTCTCTTACCCACTTCCTGACGCCCCCATTAACCTGTCACTTTTTCTCATTACCTTCCTTCTATGTAACCCCCTGCAAAACAGTGGCAGTAAAATGGCTTGCTTGGGGCGCTTTTATTATAAAACACACACACACACACACACACACACACACACACACACACACACACACACACACATATATATATATATATATACGCATCGTTCATTAAGCAATGAATTAGAACACTCTCAGCTATTGAGCGTGTATAATGATAATAGACACGCTAAAAAGTCTGCCTTCTTCTACCGAGCGCCCATAGCTCAGAGGTAGAATCGCCGACTGATGCCAATTCAGGTAAAAAGCATTCGGCTGTCTAACCGCACTGGTGAGCTCTGATACAGCGAAACAGATCTGTTTGTGGATGTCTATATTTCAAATTGATATCCAAAAATTATTTTAAACAGTTTTTATTACGCATATCGGCATACGAGAAATCTTAACGAAGAGACTGTGGTCTCTGGCTGAGATCGACTCTGTGTTCCTATGCCAGAAGTTTTATTAAGATTTCTTGAATGTACATTTGAATAAACGCAATAAATACTTCGGAAAATAGAAATGATCTTCTTGACTCAGTTCTATGAAAGATTAAGTTTAATAAGTAAAGTAATTTTTTTCAGTTATTTAAACCTTAGAAAATATATATATATATTAAATTTTCATAGAATGGAATGTTTCTTTTGTATAAAAATGGTTTCTAGGATTGAAATATTTTCTTGAATTTGGTGATGTAGAGAATTTTATTAATATATATTAATATTTCTTTCATACTGAGAATTGTATTTTGTTCGTTCGTCATGTCCTGTTATATATGTGTACGAATTGCGCTGAGTTTGACAGGTGACATGTCAATCTGAAAAATGGGTGGTGCATGTGTGACCGATGTAAGAATTTAATGCTATATTTATTATTAATATTGGAGATGCAATCTCCTAGAGTGAACGAAAATTCATAGACCACATTATTTTTAAACATGGGTGGTCGCCGACACATATCACTCAAGGTTCCTAACGTAAGTCTAAGATTTATTATCTAATTTAAAATGTTTCAAAGATCTAACCAAATTATTACAAACAACAAGGAACCTCAGAAATCAAACTGTTAAATTTCTACATGTTCCCTCATTCTACAAAATGGTTTAGGAATAAATTCTAAGCCATAATCGAAAAAAATTATAACATTTCATATACTTGAAAAGTTTAATTTATTAAAGAATTTGAAAAAAAAGATTTTTTTATTTAAATTTCAAAAGACAGTAGCATTAAACTTTCGGCTAATGAATGTCGAATGTTTGCCCGAAATAATTAATCCCACCAAATATATTACAACTGATTTATTCTCTACTTATATAGAAAACTACCATCCACCCATGTATTGAATATTGCTGTGACTTCTGGTCGGGTGCCCCTGCTATTCACCCCGGGTTTCTTGACAAAAGCCAACGGAGAATCTGTAATGTGATCGATACCGACTCGGCAGCCCGGTTGTAGTCGCTCTATCACCGAATTGACGTGGTTTCCCAAATCTACAAATTCTTTCACAGTTTCTGTTCCAATGAACATAGCTCACTGGTGCTCCTATGTATGAATTTACACGAGCTACTAGACTAGCAACTAGATCCCACCTTTTTACAGAGAAACCAATAAAATGTTACCGTAATTTCTACTCTAATACATTCTTTACTCGCACTTCCCGCCTGTAGAATTCCCTTCCATATACTTGCTTCGCTGACAGCTGCAATCTCCAGGAATTTAAATGTGTGGTCAATAGACATCTTCTATCTAGATAACTAGCATCAATTCTCTAAAGCTCTTTTCTCCATCCAGTACACTCCTATAACACATTCTCATCCATCTATTACCCTCCTCCTGGCAGTTCCTATAACTAACCCCTCTTTCTCATCACTTTCCCCTATGTAACCCTCTGCGCAACAGTGGCCGAAAAATATCTTGCTTTGGTGTGAAAGGATTAAAAAATATATCAAGATCACTTTTTCTCAGCGTTTCATTCTTAATTGTCACTTATTTTTGAAAGCGTGTGTTCGACAAAAAAATCTAAGCAAAGTTAATATCTAATCTATACATCCGAGTGCCATTAAACAAGCTTGAAATAATGACTCACTCCTATTCAGTATAACCAATTGTTTACTGAAGACAAACACTATCAGCAGAGCAGATGTTCAACATTATTGAATTTGGACAACACAGATTCTATTTTCTATCTTGGTTTCATATCATCAAATCTTGTTCTTGTTCTTTGCTGATATTTCTAGCAACCATACAAATGGGAAGCTGAGCTTCGGAAGAAGCTTTTCAGAGACTTTTAGTTCGATGAAAATTAAGTTTGGGTTTGTGATTTATTACTACATTATTTAGAATCGAACGCCATATTGTACTTGCATATTTCTGAAAAAGTTAGGGTAAAAACTTAACTAAAAAGTGAGAAAAATCTTCCACAAAATTCTTAGTACATATCAGGGGATTTTATATTTTGTTACATTGAATACTCTGATATTAAAACACATTTTTGTACTTATAAATTATCCAAATAGATTCTTTCGAAAAGGATAATGTCAATTTGCATGTGATAATCTATCATCCAACATCACAATCATATCTATCTATCTATCTATCTATCTATCTATCTATCTATCTATCTATCTATCTAGTCTCTTCATTATCTATCTATCTATCTATCTATCTATCTATCTATCTATCTATCTATCTATCTATCTATCTCAGTCTCTTCATTATCTATCTATCTATCTATCTATCTATCTATCTATCTATCTATCTCAGTCTCTTCATTATCTATCTATCTATCTATCTATCTATCTATCTATCTCAGTCTCTTCATATCTATCTATCTATCTATCTATCTATCTATCTATCTATCTCAGTCTCTTCATTATCTATCTATCTATCTATCTATCTATCTATCTATCTATCTATCTCAGTCTCTTCTATCTATCTATCTATCTATCTATCTATCTATCTATCTATCTATCTCAGTCTCTTCATTATCTATCTATCTATCTATCTATCTATCTATCTATCTATCTATCTATCTCAGTCTCTTCATATCTATCTATCTATCTATCTATCTATCTATCTATCTATCTATCTATCTATCTATGTTTGTTTATACACACACACACACACACACATATATATATATAATTCAGTAATGAACTAGAACACTCTCAGCTACAGCGTATATTTACATAGTATATCACACGCTAAAAGTCTGCCTACTTCTACCGAGTGCCCATAGCTTTGAGGTAGAATTGCCGACTGATCTCGATTCTGTTGGGTTTCAATCCTGGCTAAAATCCACGGATGTCTAACTGTACAGATGAGCTGTGATGCAACGACAAAGATCTGTCTGCGGAACGCTAATACATATTTATTATGAATTATTCTTTAGAATATGCACAAACGACATATTTCAAAGTAAAATTATTAATAAATATTCATTGTTCTATTTTTATATTGAGAACTGTTTGAAATTAATATTTTGATCGTTGCAAATATTTTCTTCGTTCCTTATGTTTTAGGATATATCTATATATATAGTGCCTCTAAAGATTATATACATTGACTAATTTCGCGTTGATTTCACTGTATAATGTGAATATAACATCTAATCTAAACTTATTTATAAATGGAACTTTGTCTGTGTGTGAGTTTGTCTGTGTGTGTGCGTCCCTTATCTATAGACTCCGAAACGGCTGAACCGATTTTCTTGAAAATTTACACAGTTGTACTATCAGCGTCTGCGAGTGTTCTTAGCTAGGTTTTGTGTCTAGGTATCCCCGATAAATATCGAAAATCGATAATCGAAAAAATCGCGTTATAGTAGTGGTCCGATTTTAATCGAATTTGATACATTCACAGACAAAGACATAAGAAATGATATTCAGAAGTTTTAAGGTTGCAGTTCTTACAATAGTGCAGTAAATCGATATTATATATATATAAAAGGCAAGATGTTTGTGTGTGTGTCTGTTTAACTGCCTGTATGTCTGTATTTTTTTCAGTCCTTTTATTTTAGTTTTTGCTTCGGGTTTGGCTCTAAGTAGGTATAATTGTAGTTCTTAGTCTCAGCCATGATACCATTTACTCAGAGGACTTATTTAGCCTTCAAAATTCAGTCTACGACGAAAGAAACTTATTTGTAGCTATACCAGGAAATCAAAATTTGACTTACATCCATTAATTTTTCTCTCAGTCTACGGTTTTGCTTTAACTGGAAACAACTGCTGCATTTTAGTCTTTTTTGCCAACGTCCAAAGAGTCTGAGCTCCAGGGCCATGGATTAGTTTTAAAGCTTTCATTACACCCGAGCAACGCCGGATTATACTGCTAGTTATGTAATAACTTTGATCTTCAGTTTGCATGTTTTTCATATTTCATGTCAGACCGTATTTTGATGAACTTGTGTAAATATTGCCATTTCCAGTGTCTTTCCATTATTTTTCAAGTTCAACATTTTGACTAAATGGCTCGCAAAAAAAAAAAAAAAAAGAACTAGCAAGTGATGAAAAGAACCAAAAAATAAATGAATTAAGTCAAGGAAAGTCGAAGGATTTAAAAAGGTTTAATCGAACTGTCAACGAAATATGTATGAATGAAAAAAGAAATTTCAAGCAGAAAGCAGGACTTTTACAAAAAGTGATCTGTCACATATCCGAAGAGAAAATCATGAGAAACCCACATTCATTAATATTTGAAGCTGCTGGAGTTCCTATGGTTTCAAGAAAAAACACGATGCAAGACATTACGAATATTTTGCCGATGTAAGGAATCGAGTAAAAAAAAACCATTTTAGCAAAGAAACACAAGCAGAAAAGAGTTCAGTGGGGTAAGAAATGTGTGAAAACTGGTTTTAATAAAACGTCACATTCACAGATGAGTCGAGATAGATGGCAACAAGTGTGAGATGGGATAATGATATGAGCTGCTATTGTTGGTAGTGAGTCTGAGCCTGTGGTAGTGAGCCTGTGGTATCGTTCAAAGTCAAAGACGGTGTGAAAATGAACTCAAGAAATTACTACAATTTTCTAGAGCAAAATTTATTTGAATGGCTGGAAGGCCAACCTTTAGCCACACGCAAATAATTTATATTGATGAAAGAAAATGCTGCCCAGTTACTCTTCAAAATTCACCAAGACATGACTACAAGGAGAGGGATATTTTGAGGGAATTTGTACACCGACGGGCCACTTAACAGCTATGATTTAAATCCGATTGAGAGACTGTTGAGTACCCATAAAGATATTTACTTGAATAGGAGGAAGTTCGACAGCAACCTTGACTTAAGGGAAGCAATTAAAAATGCTGTAAGGAACAGAAATAAAGGACAATAACTGAAATAAATAACCTAGGATCCTTTTGTAATTGTGTTAATAGGTTTTTTATTTTCCATTAAATCTGAAGTGTGTTAATATAACTTCAATAATGCAAGTATAAAGTTTAATAAGTTTAATAAGTTTAATTAGGCTTACTTCATACATTTTTCCTGCAAATACTTCCTGAAAAAACTACATTTGCAAATAAACTATTGAGAGTAAAATTAATTTACTTTCCCATTAGATAGCATTATCTGAATTACAATTAAAGGGCTTCTCTCTCACTTTTCATGTATGCTGAACGACGTATAGAGTATATATACAGTCAGTTATTTAAGATATAAATGAATTTAATATTAGGATATTTTAAATTTTATGTTTTGCATATAATATCTAGGCGCACTTATATATAAATATAAATATATATTTCATTTTTAAACGAGTTATTTCCCTGCCTTGGTTTCTACAATGAGTAGTGTCTTCAGGCGGTATTTTTAGAAACCAGGGTAGCGAAATAACTCGTTTGAAAATGAAAAATATTCAAAATTTCTACAATATAATTTTATAGAGCACTTTTAAATACATATGTGTACTGGTTTAACCCTATTAGGACCAAAAACTACGTATTAAACAATCAATATATATATAACACAAAAAACAATAAAAAACGGGAAAGCAAAACAAAGCCGCTCCTAAGATGGGAATAATAGAAACGTGCTCAATACCATATAACTTTATATATATATATATATATATATATATATATATATATATATATATATATCAAGAACACGTAGATTAAAACCCACTGTTCAAGCATTTACTTTTATAAAGAGTGCTCGATACAGATTAGAGCTTTATATTGTAAAGCATAGTATCACTACACAAAAATGTTCATGTTTCAGAAAAGAACTGTTCGTCTTCAGGTGATATGTTAAAATAAATGGTGAAAACGATTTATTTTTGAAAATATTGATGAATTCATAGTTATTTAGAAAATTAGGGAGTAGTGGTTGGAGGAAATGCATTTAGGTGTTTTTTCAATGGTTACGTAATTCGAAATGCTGATTTTCTCAATGGTTACGTAATTCGAAAGGCTGATTTTCTCAATGGTTACGTAATTCGAATTGCTGATTTTCTCAATGGTTACGTAATTCGAAATGCTGATTTTCTCAATGGTTACGTAATTCGAAATGCTGATTTTCTCAATGGTTACGTAATTCGAAATGCTGATTTTCTCAATGGTTACGTAATTCGAAATGCTGATTTTCTCAATGGTTACGTAATTCGAAATGCTGATTTTCTCAATGGTTACGTAATTCGAAATGCTGATTTTCTCAATGGTTACGTAATTCGAATTGCTGATTTTCTCAATGGTTACGTAATTCGAAATGCTGATTTTCTCAATGGTTACGTAATTCGAATTGCTGATTTTCTCAATGGTTACGTAATTCGAAATGCTGATTTTCTCAATGGTTACGTAATTCGAAATGCTGATTTTCTCAATGGTTACGTAATTCGAAATGCTGATTGACTAGTTTTGACACACCTTAATGCATTTTTTAAATAACCTGAAATTCATCTATATTTTCAAAAGTAAATCGTTTTCACGATTTATTATAACATATGACCTGATGAAGAACAGTTCTGTTCCGAAACATGAAAATTTTTGTGCAGTGATATTATGCTTTTATAAACCATGGTAATTAGAAAATTACAATATATATGTATATATTTCTCATCACGGTACAATTAAACAACATTTCTCAGAAAGACATAGCCATGTATGTAATATCAGACAGATTTTAGTCAGTAATGCAATAATCCTCACTCATACACATAGTAAAAAGAATCTTCAGATATTGGAGGCCATATACATTAAATCCAAACAACTCACACTTAATAAAATCACGTTTAAATATGGTCATAGCACATTACCTTGCATTTGAATATATGTTTCTGTTATCATTTCGAGCTCTCACGCAGTGTGACTTCATAGAACCGCATTACAAATTAGCGAACTGCGTTTGCTATTTTTAGTTACTGTTATCGTTGCCTAGCAAAGTTTTATGTCAACACAAGATAAAATCGTCGCTGATGGTGGATGTTTTTATGTTAACGTACTTATAACCTCGCTGAAGATGGCTCATGTAAGCCGAAAGCTTAGAACCAACTTAAAAAATTATCCAAATGTTAGAGAATTTCTGTCTTTATTTTCAGCTGAAATTAAAGCCAAAATAAGATGTTTAGAAAGGCTCACGATTAAACATAATAGACATTTATTGTCTCTTATATTCAAAGGTATATGTTAAGAAAATATATACATGCATCTATTGTATCCTGTGCCTGACATTACGTGACGAAAATATCCTACTCTTTTGTTCATTAACCGATACTGATTGGGTTTTACGTAATTCCTAACGATTCCTCCTTTTTCTATGTGCCCTGTCCCTTCAGGACGTAGGCTATCATGGCTTTTCACGTTTCCCTATCCCTGGGGGCTCTGAGCACGTCTTCTCCTGTTACACCGTGCAATCCTCGTTCTGTCATCAACCTCACTGACATATTGAAGGACGGACATCACGTAGCAATCCAGTACTCTCTTGCTAGTTTCTAGCAAAGTTTTCCTGTTTCTTAATACCTTACTCAACTTCTGGAATGCTTTCTTCACCATACCAATTCTCCTTCGGATCTCTCTGTCGCACTTTCCGTCTTCTGTTATAACGCTTCCCAAGTATTTAAATTTTTGTACCTGCTTGATTCTGGTATTTTTGGGGGCTGCCCTTTTTACTAATGACCATCTATTCGTTTTCCGTGCAGTTTATTTCTAGTCCTTTCTTGTTACTTTCTTCTGCTACCTTCTGTAGGAGGTCTTGTAGTCTCAGCCTTCGTTAAAAGGCCCACATCCCTGTCGCTAGAAGTCTCTTCTTTCTTTATCGTGTAATTGTTCTTCATTCATTCTCTGCTATATAATGAGATTAACCCTTGACATTTAAACTCAGCATCAACCACTTTCTGAATTTGTATTCTTTTGTTGTTCATTCTCCTTGGTAGTGTTTTTTCTCTAACACCCAGTAAGACTTTACATCTTAGTGGTTTTCTTGCCTTGCTTGTGATGGCATTATATATATATTACGGAAATTAACGAAGATTAACGAAATGGTCTTTAAACAACCAACAATTAAAAAATTATTTGTTTGAACATAATTTTTGATCGATATTCGAATTTAAGTAGATATTTTGTTTATAATCAAATAGTATTATATATTTATTTCTACCGGCCTGATTATTTACTACAGATTTTTGTTACGAAAATAAATGCTTGTCGTTCGGCAAGATTTATTTTAAAATTTATCGTATATAATCAGACAAGTAGAAATAAATATATAATAGTGTTACACCACGCAACCCCCGTTTAGTCATTCATCGGTTCAGGCCCTTCAAATATGTTATTCGCTGCCTTCCTCTGTCTTCTATCTGGCCTGTCAGTATCAGGTTCTCCAAGCCCTCTTTCCTCATTGTATGTTCCAGGAACTTCAGCTGTCTCTTCCTAATGCTCATTATTAATTTCGTTGCCAATCTGTATAACACCTCATCATTGCTCACATGCTCGGTCCATGATATCCTCAGCATTCTTCTGTAGAACCACATTTCAGCTGCTTCAAGTTTTTCCTTCATCTTCAGTGATATTGACCAACATTTACTGCCGTATTGAAGAACTGACATCACAGCAATACAGTACTCTCCTCTTTGTTTCTAGTGAAATTTTCTGATGTCTTAATACTTTACCCAGTTTCTGGAACGCGTCATTTGCCATGCTAATTCTCCTTCGGATCTTTGTGTTGTACTTTCCATCTCCTGTTAGAACACTTCCTAGGTATTTAAATTTTCGTACTTACTTGATTCTAGTATCCCCTACCTGTATTTGGCATTTTGGGTTGCTCCGTTTGCTGATGATTATGCATTCAGTTTTCTTACAGTTTATTTGTAGTCCTTTTTTGTCACCCTCCACAGCTACCTTCTGTAGGAGGTCTTGTAGTTTTCTTTCTGTGTCTGCAATCAGCACTATATCATCTGCATACCTTATGTTGTTCAAGTTGTGGCCTCCGATTACAAATCCAGGCATAGCATCTAGGATCATTAGTTTACCTGATTCTTTTAGCAATGGATCGCAAATAAGTGTTCCACTTGAAATGAGGTTTGATTAGAGGCCCAATATCCTCTCAAGCCCTGGCGCCTCCTCGAGAATCATTTATTTAACATGAGACTCCTTTCTGAGGATTATCTCTTTCCCTGTCAATACCTTTCATTCATTGATGTGTATTAATCTCAGAAATCAAATACTATACAACGAATATTTTAAATCAAGCTAAGAACTTATTGATCTTAATACCTACCTGTTTGTGTATATATGCGTGTGTTTGACCACTTCTAAATGGGCAAAATGACTATTTTTTTCCTTTTGGGCATATTAGCAAAGTTATTGGCTTCGTATATTAAATAAACCTTTTATCTTTTCTTTCGGCCTTGGTCAATATATTCGCCTGCTTTAAGAATTTGCAATATCCGGGAAGTGAAAAATCCATTGTTGATTGAAGATGTTGATTCACGCGACAAAAATTTCTTTTTGCCGTTGCCACTGTAGTGTTGCCCTGGTGACCTCCGTTTCCATCGAAGGTTTCTACAGACGGAATGATTGATTATTCGCTTTTTTTTTTTCATTTGAAAATGAATAACCGAAACTCAGGCTGATTTTCATTGATGAAAATTCTGCTGTCTCTCAGCAACGAATTGAAGCTGCAATCTTTCAAATCTTTTATCGTTTGGAGATGCCAACTTATCGGAGACACAAAAATAACGTCAAGTGAGCAGGTATCTCAAAACACTTTGTCTTTCTCTTGTGGGTGAAATGTCTCCGAGCTATGGCCATCGACTCACTGTTAAAAGATCGATTTGGTCAACTAACACTACAAGACATATTCGAAGGCGGAAGCAATGTGCATTTAGAAACATTTGCGCAGACAATCGTTACGTTGGGGCACGAAAGAAAAAAAAAGCTTAACAGTAATAATATATATATATATATATATATATATATATATATATATATATATAAACAGATAACTCTCTATTATATATAAATGTTTACCTCGTCTCCCCACGGACTTGTGATGTGATACAAGGTCGAGTTTAGTGTGGGAAACTCGAACGCCCAAAATTGCCCAGCCGTCGGTTGTGCTGGCCTCAGTGGCGACCACCGATCAACCCCTCTAGCGCAATGGGGTAGTTCAGCCACAGGTATCTATTCCCCGGGACCAAGCAGCTTATTTTTCCCAGTTACGCATCAACTCTTAGACAGAGAACAATTGAGCTGCACTCCGCTCGAGGACAGGGACTCAACTGAGAGATGAAATCCCCACCCGCCATAAAAGCAGGCAAGTATATAATTAGATATCTGGGCACCTCAGGTTGGTGTAATGGTTAGCATGGTTGTCTTGCCAGAACCTATTACAACTTAGTAATGAGTTCGATCGTTACTGAGTACCCCATACTTTCGGCCTTGTGCCACATCTAAGCGGCGCTTAGAAAATCAAATATATTTATTAGATATCTTCATCATGTATATCTACTTGTTCATTACCACATCGTTTAGAACTGATCCTTGTTTTTTTGTTTTGTTTGAGCGGCATATCAACTTCTATGGTTTATTTAATATCCGTAAATTCAAGATTATAGCACTTGTCATTCCTAAACTGTAATCTATTTCAGTACTGATGTTGCTTAACTGTGGGATGGACAGATCCAAGCTTAGGGATTTTGATTTGAATTTCAGTTTAAGTTTGGGACAAAATGAGTGGCATGTTTAATTCTGTTGTTTCCCATATAGAGATATAATGGCTCTATCACTAGTTAACGCATTTGTGTAGGTGTAAAACTTATTTTGTTTTCATCCTGTTTTTGACAAACACATATCACGCAATACACTGGTAATTTAAAATATATATTGGATTACTCAGTACTTTGAAGACATTTGCATGAATTTAGTTAAAGAAGTCTAAGTCATGAAAGGAAGAGCTTTATTTAAGAAAAAAATTGGCATGAATAATCTTGAGACAATTCTTGAGACATCGACAGAATAAATCTGCTGTTAGCATCTATGTCTTTTTCAATGCGAGTTCCTAAAGTTTGACATTCTTGAATCAGCTTATCTTTTATCTATTTCGAACATTGTGCTATTTATGGCTAACTTCAGAGACTATAATATTATAAGAGCATTACTAGACTTCCTTCTCACATGTATTAACCTTCGACAGATTTAGGTTTTCAGAGGTAGGAGACAATATGCTTTGGTGACGGAACCGTGAAGATTGTAATCTATCCTAACTTTACGTTACCTGCACAGCCGTATTAATGTTACGGGGTTTAAATTTTATTTCACTAAACAATATGACTTTACTGTATGGATTAAATCGTTACTCTACTCTCTTTTTTAATATATATACTTTTTAAATCGCTATCTTTGTTTACATATAAATCTTATACGTATTAACCATAAATCAATGACTTAGTGAATTAATAGCCGATATTAGTTAACAGTCGTCATAAAAATAGAATAAGCATGAAGAACTATTTTCGCGGCCAAAATTTATCCCATCCATTAGCAATTAAAATAATTTATCCTGTTCCTCCCCACCAGTTTGTTCCTCTCTCCCCGTTTGTTCCTCCTTCCCCGTTTGTTCCTCCCTCCACGTTTATTTGATTCTCTTTCTCCCTCCCTGTTTGTTTGACTCTCTTCCTCCCTCCCCGTTTTTTCCTCCATTCCCGTTTGTTTGACTCTCTTCCTCGTTCCCCGTTGTTCCACCTTCCCCGTTTGTTTGACTCTCTTACTCCACCTTAGTTTGACACTCTTCCATCCTCCTTGTTTGTTCCTCCCTCCCCGTTTGTTTGACTATCTTCCCCTCCCGTTTGTTTGACTCTCTTCCCCCTTCTCGGTTTGTTCCCTCCCTCACCGTTTGTTTGACTCTCTTCCTCTTTTACAGTTTGTTCCTCCCTGTTTGAGTCTCTTCCTGACTCCCCGTTTATTCCTCCTTCCCCGTTTCTTCCTCACTCCCCGTTTGTTTGACTCTCTTCCTCCCACCCAGTTTGTCTGACTCTATTCCTCCCCGTTCATTCCTCCCTCCCCGTTTGTTTGATTCACTTCATCCCTCCCCGTTTGTTCCTCCCTTCCCGTTCTCTTTGACTCTATTCCTATCTCCGCGTTTATTCCTCCCTCCCCTTTTGTTTGATTAACTACCCCACCCAGTTTGTTCCTCCGTCCCCGTCTATTTGATTCTTTTTATATCCCCGTTTCTTCCGTGCCCCCGTTTGTTTGACTCTCTTCCTCTCTTTCAGTTTATTCCTCCCACCTCGTTTGTTCCCCCCTCCCCGTTTGTTTGACTATATTTCCCTCCCGTTTTTTTGTCTCTCTTTCCCTATCCCAGGTTGTTTGACTCTCTTCCCCCCTCCCCGTTTGTTCCCCCCCTCACCGTTTGTTTGACTCTCTTCTTCTTTCGACGTTTGTTCCTCTCTCCCCGTTTGTTTGACTCTCTTCCTCCCCTCGTTTGTTTGACTTCCTTCCTAAATCCCCGTTTGTTCCTTCCTCCCCGTTTGTTTGACTCTCTTTCTCCCTCTCCGCTTGTTTGAGTCTCTTCCTCCCCGTTTGTTCCTCCCTCCCCGTTTGTTTAACTCTCTTCCAACCTGTCCGTTTGTTCCTTCCCTCCCGTTTGTTACTCCCTCTTCGTTTGTCGTACTCTCTTCCTCCACGCTTGTTTGACGCTCTTCCTCTCTCACCCCGTTTGTTTGACTTTCTTCCTCCCTCCCCGATTGTTCCTCTCTCCCCGTTTGTTCCCCCCTCACCGTTTGTTTGACTCTCTTCTTCTTTCGACGTTTGTTCCTCTCTCCCTGTTTGTTTGACTCTCTTCCTCCCCTCGTTTGTTTGACTTCCTTCCTAAATCCCCGTTTGTTCCTTCCACCCCGTTTGTTTGACTCTCTTTCTCCTTCTCCGTTTGTTTGAGTCTCTTCCTCCCCGTTTGTTCCTCCCTCTCCGTTTGTTTGACTCTCGTATTCTAATTATTATTCTAATTGCTAATGGATAACCATCTGCATATATATATATATATATGTATATATATATATATATATATATATATATATATATATATATATATATATATATATATATAAATGTACAAGGTGCAATGGCTGAATTTGCGTCTAAATGAAAGTAACACTGCTCTCTCATTTATTAAATAAAATCGCCCTTGGCTTTAATCCCGGCCTCCAGAAAATTTTGGAATCTTCTGCGTCTCTTCTGGGTGGTCTCCTTGTTTAAGTTGAAGAATACTACTATAATCCTTAATTTCATTTCATCTTTGTTTTTACAAGGAGTTTTTTTGGTCTCTTACTCAACTGCACCCCACCCATAATAATCAAGGGGGGTCGCAGTCTGGGGAATAAGGTGGCCAGATGTAAAGGGTGATGTGGTTGCAGAAATAGTCTGACTGCCACGATTGGATTTTCTTGCGCCTGTTACATGATGAAGAGTCCTGTTACTAGACATATTCCACCAGGTGGAGAAGGGAGGAAACCTGAGAAAAATACTGTCAGCATTTTTGTTGGCGAGGCTCTCATATATGGAGCCTCTATACAATTACTACAGTCTAAGTATATTGTAAAATGTGATGTCATTCGTCTTGGAAGTGACAATGGAAATGTATAATTAAAGGAAAGAAATAAGAGAAATATTTATAAAGTTGACTTGTGAATGTGAATGTTAGGCTGATATCATTCGACGTTCACATAGTTTTTATATTATGCTCTTACGACTGTTATATATATATATATATATATATATATATATATATATATATATACAATTTATTACAATTTATTCATCGCATCCTATATATATTACAATTTATTCATCGCATCCTATATATATATATATATATATATATATATATATATCTATTAAAAAAGGATTAATTCAAAGATGTTGAATGGCCATTTCGATATGAAGATCCCCACGGGGGACGACACATCACCTCAGCAACAGAAAAACCTTTCAGAAACTGGAGAAAAATTAGTCTACTTTTCCTTTGCAAAGAAATTAAAAAATAAATAATAAAATAAAATAAAAATAAAAATAAAGGGAAAGAAAAAGAAAAAGAAAACGAAATAGAAAAAGAAAAAGATAGAATAAAATCAAATAAATAAGAAAAGAAAAAAAATTGACATCGTCTGGGTTCGCAAAAAAAGGGAGAATGTAACTAAAAATTAACAGACAGCCGTGTTAAAATTTTTAGTTACATTCTCCCTTTTTTTTGCGAACCCAGACGATGTCAATTTTTTTTCTTTTCTTATTTATTTGATTTTATTCTATCTTTTTCTTTTTCTATTTCGTTTTCTTTTTCTTTTTCTTTCCCTTTATTTTTATTTTTATTTTATTTTATTATTTATTTTTTAATTTCTTTGCAATCTATTTAAAAAGGAAAAGTAGACTAATTTTTCTCCAGTTTCTGAAAGGTTTTTTCTGTTGCTGAGGTGATGTGTCGTCCCCCGTGGGGATCTTCATATCGAAATGGCCATTCAACATCTTTGAATTAATCCTTTTTTAATATATATTTGCTCTGTAATATTTTATTACATGGAGCTCTCTTCCTGTATCATTTTTTAATATTAAAATAAATTTTTAATATTAATTAGGATCGGTTTTTTGTAATTTACCTTCCTGCTTTATTCCCTTGGATTGAAGTATCTGAATTAAAATATATATATATATATATATATATATATATATATATATATATAGGATGCGATGAATAAGTTGTAATCTAAAGTACACAAAAATGAATATAATACTGACTTCTCATTTTACAAATATATTTACCAAAATTACATAAAAATAACTTTAAATACTATATAGTAAATTTATTCAATAAAATTGCCATTGGCTTCAACCACGGCCTCAAGACAACTTTCGGAATCTCCTGCGTCACTTTTTGTTTAAGTTGGTGAATGCTGCCATAATCCTTGCCTTCAGTTTAACTTTGGTGTTACAAAGAGTTTTGCTGGTCTCTCGCTCAACTGTGATTATTATATCAAGGGGGTTGCAGTCTGGGGATTTAGGTGGCCAGATATGAGTGGGGATGTGGTCACAGAAATTGTCTGACAGCCATGACTGGGTTCTACTGCTTGTGCAGAGTCCTGTTGCCACAAATGGGATTTTCCAGCAGCCACCCTCTTGACCCAGGGCAGTACTACCTCCCCAAGGCATTTGATGTAGGCCTCTACTTTGAGTCAGAGATCTTGCTGAAAGATGAATGGAAGCATAGTGATCACTCTAAACACCTTCGTAATCATCATTAGACTCATCAAACTCTGAAATTTGCTGCCAAGATACACCTTATATATCAAACATACAATAAAAGCTACAGGGTGTGATGGATAAATTGTTGTCTAAATTACACAAAAATGAGAATAACACTGACATTTCATTTCAACAGATATATTTACCAAAATTACACTAAAGTATCTTGAAATATTAAAGAGTAAATTTACTCAATAAAATTGCCATTGGCTTCAACCACGGCCTCCAGACAACTTTCGGAATCTCCTGCGTCACTTTTTGTTTAAATTGGTGAATGCTGCTATAATCCTTGCCTTCAGTTTAATTTTGGTGTTAAAAGAGTTTTGTTGGTCTCTCACTCAACACATAATAATGAAGAGGGTTGCAGTATGGAAAGTTACCTGACCAGATGTAAGGGATGGTGTGGTCACAGAAATTGTCTGACAGCCATGACTGTGTTCCCTTGCTATTTTGGCATGATACAGAGTCCTGAAGACAGACACAAGGTCTTCTAGCAGCCACCCTCGTGATCAAGAACATCGCTACCTCAAAAAGGCACTTGATGTAGGCCTCTCTGTTAAGTGTGACGCCCTTACAAACTTATATCAGTCAGAGTGAGTTTTTAAGATTGATACATATACAGAGTTTGATGGATAAATTGTCATCTAAATTACGCAAAAATGAAATTAACCCTGACATCACATTTTAACAAACAGTGTTACAAAATCACACCAAAACATCTTGAAATACTAAAGTGTAAATTTATTCAATAAAATATCAATTGGCTTCAATGACGATCTATCGAGGAATTCTGAATCGCTTGCATCTTTTCCTGACGGTCTCTTTGTCTGCCATAATTCTTATCATAACCCTGCTATAATACTTGCCATCTTTGGTGTTTCAAGAAGTTTTGGTGTTAGAAGGAATTTTGTCGATCTCTTATTCAACTGCGCCCTGCAATTAATAATCAAGGGAGTTGTAATTTAGGAAGTTAGGTAACCAGATGTAAGGAGTGATGTGGTCGCAGAAATAATCTGACAGCCATGACTGGGTTTTCCTGCGCGTGTGGCATGGTCAAGAGTCCTGTTGCTAGACAT
>JBBBDQ010001010.1:2892500-2907500 GCA_037127315.1 Ascarosepion bandense
AAGCATATCTATATATTTGTTAAATATATCTATATATATATATATATATTTGTTAAAGCATATCTATATATATATATATATATTTGTTAAAGCATATCTATACATATAAATATATATATATATATATATATATATATATATATATATATATTTGTATTTTGAGATTTAGATATTATCACTTTAATTTTACTAAATCTGCAAAACGACAATCCGAAAAATTAAAAATGCATGGGAGTTATAAAACTATTTAAAGCCTAGAATCTTTGGCTGAATAGACAGAGACTAGCTAACGACTCCCGACGTCTCCTTCGTGCACGCGACTCTCTGCGACTGCCCTTCTGCTCCACACAAGCTTCACCGACGAAGAATAAAAATTGTATTTTTATATATACGTGTTTCTCGTTGTTTTTGTCAGGATCTATCGTAATATATTACATGTGCATATTTCAATAGATATCAGTCAAGAGTTTAAATTTAAGAAATTGTATGAAAGACTATTCTATGGTCAAATGGAAATAATTTCTTCAAAATCAGGTGTGTATATTAATTATTTACATGAAAAATGACTACTAAATTACATAAAATAGAGAGTGAATAAAAGTGAATGAAATTATTTTAATGTTTAATGATAACGTATTCAAATGTGTCTCAGAGTTTAATGAACTTAATTATTATTCATGAATATAATAACTTTTATGAGAAAAATGTCATTAAACTGTATGTAGCAAGAACTACTGGAAAATAGACAGTAATTAATAATTTTTATAGTCCGTAATAATTACACCATTCGCCAATATATTTTATACAATAGTGCTATGAAATTCACTCTCTGTGCAGGGCCTGGAAGTTTTCTCCGTCTAAATCTATCCTGCACATTTATAAATCTATTATCCGCCCGTGTATTGAATACTGCTGCCACATCTGGTCAGGTGCCCTTGCTATTCTCCTCGGGGTTCTTGACAAAATACAACAGAGAATCTGCAATATGATCGATACCGACGCTGCAGTCACTCTTTCACCGTCGTGAGGTAGCTTCCCTGTGCCTCTACTATAAATACTTTCACGGCTTCTGCTCCGATGAACTTAGATCCCTGTGCCATCTAGGTATGAATTTGCACGAGATACTAGATTAACAACTAGGTCCCACCCTTTTACTGTGAAACAGATAAGATGTAACCGCAACTTCTACTCCAACAGCTTGTTTTCTCGCACTTCCCGCAGCTACTTGCTTTCCTGAGAGCTACAATCTCCAGGAGTTCAAATGTAAGGTCAATAGACCCCCTCCTAACACACTAACTCGCATCTATTCTCTCAAACATTTTTCCCATCGACCCAACCCTCATCTACGGTATCCCTACCCGTCTATCACCCTCCTTCTGACATTTGCTATCACTTTCCCCTATGTAACCCCCTAACCACTCTTTCTCATCACTTTCCCCTATGTAACCCCCTAACTACTTTCTTTCATCACTTTCCCCTATGTAACCCCCTAACCACTCTTTCTCATCACTTTCCCTTATGTAACCCCCTAACCACTATTTCTCATCACTTTCCCCTATGTAACCCCCTAACCACTCTTTCTCAACACTTTTCCCTATGTAACCCCTAACCACTCTTTCTCATCACTTTCCCCTATGTAACCCTCTAACCACTCTTTCTCATCACTTTCCCTTATGTAACCCCCTAACCACTCTTTCTCATCACTTTCCCCTATGTAACCCCCTAACCACTCTTTCTCATCACTTTCCCCTATGTAACCCACTAACCACTCTTTCTCATCACTTTCCCTTATGTAACCCCTTAATCACTCTTTCTCATCACTTTCCCCTATGTAACCCCCTAACCACTCTTTCTCGTCACTTTCCCCTATGTAACCCACTAACCACTCTTTCTCATCACTTTCCCCTATGCAACCCCCTATCCACTCTTTCTCATCACTTTTCCCTATGTAACCCCCTAACCACTCTTTCTCAACACTTTTCCCTATGTAACCCCCTAACCACTCTTTCTCATCACTTTCCCCTATGTAACCCCCTAACCACTCTTTCTCATCACTTTCCCTTATGTAACCCCCTAACCACTCTTTCTCGTCACTTTCCCTTATGTAACCCCCTAACCACTCTTTCTCAACACTTTTCCCTATGTAACCCCCTAACCACTCTTTCTCATCACTTTCCCCTATGTAACCCCCTAACCACTCTTTCTCATCACTTTCCCTTATGTAACCCCCTAACCACTCTTTCTCGTCACTTTCCCTTATGTAACCCCCTAACCACTCTTTCTCATCACTTTCCCTTATGTAACCCCCTAACCACTCTTTCTCGTCACTTTCCCTTATGTAACCCCCTAACCACTCTTTCTCATCACTTTCCCCTATGTAACCCCCTAACCACTCTTTCTCATCACTTTCCCTTATGTAACCCCCTAACCACTCTTTCTCGTCACTTTCCCTTATGTAACCCCCTAACCACTCTTTCTCAACACTTTTCCCTATGTAACCCCCTAACCACTCTTTCTCATCACTTTCCCCTATGTAACCCCCTAACCACTCTTTCTCATCACTTTCCCTTATGTAACCCCCTAACCACTCTTTCTCGTCAATTTCCCTTATGTAACCCCCTAACCCCCACCTCTTTCTCAACACTTTTCCCTATGTAACCCCCTAACCACTCTTTCTCATCACTTTCCCCTATGTAACCCCCTAACCACTCTTTCTCATCACTTTCCCTTATGTAACCCCCTAACCACTCTTTCTCGTCACTTTCACTTATGTAGCCCCCTAACCACTCTTTCTCGACACTTTTCCCTATGTAACCCCCTAATCACTCTTTCTCATCACTTTCCCCTATGTAACCCCCTAACCACTCTTTCTCGTCACTTTCCCCTATGTAACCCACTAACCACTCTTTCTCATCACTTTCCCCTATGCAACCCCCTATCCACTCTTTCTCATCACTTTCCCCTATGTAACCCCCTAACCACTCTTTCTCAACACTTTTCCCTATGTAACCCCCTAACCACTCTTTCTCATCACTTTCCCCTATGTAACCCCCTAACCACTCTTTCTCATCACTTTCCCCTATGTAACCCCCTAACCACTCTTTCTCATCACTTTCCCCTATGTAACCCACTAACCACTCTTTATCATCACTTTCCCTTATGTAACCCCCTAATCACTCTTTCTCATCACCTTCCCCTATGTAACCCCCTAACCACTCTTTCTCGTCACTTTCCCCTATGTAACCCACTAACCACTCTTTCTCATCACTTTTCCCTATGCAACCCCCTATCCACTCTTTCTCATCACATTCCCCTATGTAACCCCCTAACCACTCTTTCTCAACACTTTTCCCTATGTAACCCCCTAACCACTCTTTCTCATCACTTTCCCCTATGTAACCCCCTAACCACTCTTTCTCATCACTTTCCCCTATGTAACCCCCTAACCACTCTTTCTCATCACTTTCCCCTATGTAACCCACTAACCACTCTTTATCATCACTTTCCCTTATGTAACCCCCTAATCACTCTTTCTCATCACCTTCCCCTATGTAACCCCTAACCACTCTTTCTCGTCACTTTCCCCTATGTAACCCACTAACCACTCTTTCTCATCACTTTCCCCTATGCAACCCCCTATCCACTCTTTCTTTCATCATCTTTCCCCTATGTAACCCCCTAACCACTCTTTCTCAACTCTTTTCCCTATGTAACCCCCTAACCACTCTTTCTCATCACTTTCCCCTATGTAACCCCCTAACCACTCTTTCTCATCACTTTCCCCTATGTAACCCCCTAACCACTCTTTCTCATCACTTTCCCCTATGTAACCCACTAACCACTCTTTATCATCACTTTCCCTTATGTAACCCCCTAATCACTATTTCTCATCACCTTCCCCTATGTAACCCCCTAACCACTCTTTCTCGTCACTTTCCCCTATGTAACCCACTAACCACTCTTTCTCATCACTTTCCCCTATGCAACCCCCTATCCACTCTTTCTCGTCACTTTCCCCTATGTAACCCCCTAACCACTCTTTCTCATCACTTTCCCCTATGTAACCCACTAACCACTCTTTCTCATCACTTTCCCTTATGTAACCCCCTAATCACTCTTTTCATCACCTTCCCCTATCTAACCCCCTAACCACTATTTCTCGTCACTTTCCCCTATGTAACCCACTAACCACTCCTTCTCATCACTTTCCCCTATGCAACCCCCTATCCACTCTTTCTCATCACTTTCCCCTATGTAACCCCCTAACCACTCTTTCTCAACACTTTTCCCTATGTAACCCCCTAACTACTCTTTCTCATCACTTTCCCCCATGTAACCCTCTAACCACTCTTTCTCATCACTTTCCCTTATGTAACCCCCTAACCACTCTTTCTCATCACTTTCCCCTATGTAACCCCCTAACCACTCTTTCTCATCACTTTCCCCTATGTAACCCACTAACCACTCTTTCTCATCACTTTCCCTTATGTAACCCCCTAATCACTCTTTCTCATCACTTTCCCCTATGTAACCCGCTAACCACTCTTTCTCGTCACTTTCCCCTATGTAACCCACTAACCACTCTTTCTCATCACTTTCCCCTATGCAACCCCCTATCCACTCTTTCTCATCACTTTTCCCTATGTAACCCCCTAACCACTCTTTCTCAACACTTTTCCCTATGTAACCCCCTAACCACTCTTTCTCATCACTTTCCCCTATGTAACCCCCTAACCACTCTTTCTCATCACTTTCCCTTATGTAACCCCCTAACCACTCTTTCTCGTCACTTTCCCTTATGTAACCCCCTAACCACTCTTTCTCAACACTTTTCCCTATGTAACCCCCTAACCACTCTTTCTCAACACTTTTCCCTATGTAACCCCCTAACCACTCTTTCTCATCACTTTCCCCTATGTAACCCCCTAACCACTCTTTCTCATCACTTTCCCCTATGTAACCCCCTAACCACTCTTTCTGATCACTTTCCCCTATGTAACCCACTAACCACTCTTTATCATCACTTTCCCTTATGTAACCCCCTAATCACTCTTTCTCATCACCTTCCCCTATGTAACCCCCTAACCACTCTTTCTCGTCACTTTCCCCTATGTAACCCACTAACCACTCTTTCTCATCACTTTTCCCTATGCAACCCCCTATCCACTCTTTCTCATCACATTCCCCTATGTAACCCCCTAACCACTCTTTCTCAACACTTTTCCCTATGTAACCCCCTAACCACTCTTTCTCATCACTTTCCCCTATGTAACCCCCTAACCACTCTTTCTCATCACTTTCCCCTATGTAACCCCCTAACCACTCTTTCTCATCACTTTCCCCTGTGTAACCCACTAACCACTCTTTATCATCACTTTCCCTTATGTAACCCCCTAATCACTCTTTCTCATCACCTTCCCCTATGTAACCCCTAACCACTCTTTCTCGTCACTTTCCCCTATGTAACCCACTAACCACTCTTTCTCATCACTTTCCCCTATGCAACCCCCTATCCACTCTTTCTCATCACTTTCCCCTATGTAACCCCCTAACCACTCTTTCTCAACTCTTTTCCCTATGTAACCCCCTAACCACTCTTTCTCATCACTTTCCCCTATGTAACCCCCTAACCACTCTTTCTCATCACTTTCCCCTATGTAACCCCCTAACCACTCTTTCTCATCACTTTCCCCTATGTAACCCACTAACCACTCTTTATCATCACTTTCCCTTATGTAACCCCCTAATCACTATTTCTCATCACCTTCCCCTATGTAACCCCCTAACCACTCTTTCTCGTCACTTTCCCCTATGTAACCCACTAACCACTCTTTCTCATCACTTTCCCCTATGCAACCCCCTATCCACTCTTTCTCGTCACTTTCCCCTATGTAACCCCCTAACCACTCTTTCTCATCACTTTCCCCTATGTAACCCACTAACCACTCTTTCTCATCACTTTCCCTTATGTAACCCCCTAATCACTCTTTTCATCACCTTCCCCTATCTAACCCCCTAACCACTCTTTCTCGTCACTTTCCCCTATGTAACCCACTAACCACTCCTTCTCATCACTTTCCCCTATGCAACCCCCTATCCACTCTTTCTCATCACTTTCCCCTATGTAACCCCCTAACCACTCTTTCTCAACACTTTTCCCTATGTAACCCCCTAACTACTCTTTCTCATCACTTTCCCCCATGTAACCCTCTAACCACTCTTTCTCATCACTTTCCCTTATGTAACCCCCTAACCACTCTTTCTCATCACTTTCCCCTATGTAACCCCCTAACCACTCTTTCTCATCACTTTCCCCTATGTAACCCACTAACCACTCTTTCTCATCACTTTCCCTTATGTAACCCCCTAATCACTCTTTCTCATCACTTTCCCCTATGTAACCCGCTAACCACTCTTTCTCGTCACTTTCCCCTATGTAACCCACTAACCACTCTTTCTCATCACTTTCCCCTATGCAACCCCCTATCCACTCTTTCTCATCACTTTTCCCTATGTAACCCCCTAACCACTCTTTCTCAACACTTTTCCCTATGTAACCCCCTAACCACTCTTTCTCATCACTTTCCCCTATGTAACCCCCTAACCACTCTTTCTCATCACTTTCCCTTATGTAACCCCCTAACCACTCTTTCTCGTCACTTTCCCTTATGTAACCCCCTAACCACTCTTTCTCAACACTTTTCCCTATGTAACCCCCTAACCACTCTTTCTCATCACTTTCCCCTATGTAACCCCCTAACCACTCTTTCTCATCACTTTCCCTTATGTAACCCCCTAACCACTCTTTCTCGTCACTTTCCCTTATGTAACCCCCTAACCACTCTTTCTCATCACTTTCCCCTATGTAACCCCCTAACCACTCTTTCTCATCACTTTCCCTTATGTAACCCCCTAACCACTCTTTCTCGTCACTTTCCCTTATGTAACCCCCTAACCACTCTTTCTCAACACTTTTCCCTATGTAACCCCCTAACCACTCTTTCTCATCACTTTCCCCTATGTAACCCTCTAGCCACTCTTTCTCATCACTTTCCCTCATGTAACCCCCTAACCACTCTTTCTCGTCACTTTCCCTTATGTAGCCCCCTAACCACTCTTTCTCGACACTTTTCCCTATGTAACCCCCTAATCACTCTTTCTCATCACTTTCCCCTATGTAACCCCCTAACCACTCTTTCTCGTCACTTTCCCCTATGTAACCCACTAACCACTCTTTCTCATCAATTTCCCCTATGCAACCCCCTATCTACTCTTTCTCATCACTTTCCCCTATGTAACCCCCTAACCACTCTTTCTCAACACTTTTCCCTATGTAACCCCCTAACCACTCTTTCTCATCACTTTCCCCTATGTAACCCCCTAACCACTCTTTCTCATCACTTTCCCCTTTGTAACCCCCTAACCACTCTTTCTCATCACTTTCCCTTATGTAACCCCCTAACCACTCTTTCTCGTCACTTTCCCTTATGTAACCCCCTAACCACTCTTTCTCAACACTTTTCCCTATGTAACCCCCTAACCACTCTTTCTCATCACTTTCCCCTATGTAACCCCCTAACCACTCTTTCTCATCACTTTCCCTTATGTAACCCCCTAACCACTCTTTCTCGTCAATTTCCCTTATGTAACCCCCTAACCACTCTTTCTCAACACTTTTCCCTATGTAACCCCCTAACCACTCTTTCTCATCACTTTCCCCTATGTAACCCCCTAACCACTCTTTCTCATCACTTTCCCTTATGTAACCCCCTAACCACTCTTTCTCGTCACTTTCACTTATGTAGCCCCCTAACCACTCTTTCTCGACACTTTTCCCTATGTAACCCCCTAATCACTCTTTCTCATCACTTTCCCCTATGTAACCCCCTAACCACTCTTTCTCGTCACTTTCCCCTATGTAACCCACTAACCACTCTTTCTCATCACTTTCCCCTATGCAACCCCCTATCCACTCTTTCTCATCACTTTCCCCTATGTAACCCCCTAACCACTCTTTCTCAACACTTTTCCCTATGTAACCCCCTAACCACTCTTTCTCATCACTTTCCCCTATGTAACCCCCTAACCACTCTTTCTCATCACTTTCCCCTATGTAACCCCCTAACCACTCTTTCTCATCACTTTCCCCTATGTAACCCACTAACCACTCTTTATCATCACTTTCCCTTATGTAACCCCCTAATCACTCTTTCTCATCACCTTCCCCTATGTAACCCCCTAACCACTCTTTCTCGTCACTTTCCCCTATGTAACCCACTAACCACTCTTTCTCATCACTTTTCCCTATGCAACCCCCTATCCACTCTTTCTCATCACATTCCCCTATGTAACCCCCTAACCACTCTTTCTCAACACTTTTCCCTATGTAACCCCCTAACCACTCTTTCTCATCACTTTCCCCTATGTAACCCCCTAACCACTCTTTCTCATCACTTTCCCCTATGTAACCCCCTAACCACTCTTTCTCATCACTTTCCCCTATGTAACCCACTAACCACTCTTTATCATCACTTTCCCTTATGTAACCCCCTAATCACTCTTTCTCATCACCTTCCCCTATGTAACCCCTAACCACTCTTTCTCGTCACTTTCCCCTATGTAACCCACTAACCACTCTTTCTCATCACTTTCCCCTATGCAACCCCCTATCCACCTCTTTCTCATCACTTTCCCCTATGTAACCCCCTAACCACTCTTTCTCAACTCTTTTCCCTATGTAACCCCCTAACCACTCTTTCTCATCACTTTCCCCTATGTAACCCCCTAACCACTCTTTCTCATCACTTTCCCCTATGTAACCCCCTAACCACTCTTTCTCATCACTTTCCCCTATGTAACCCACTAACCACTCTTTATCATCACTTTCCCTTATGTAACCCCCTAATCACTATTTCTCATCACCTTCCCCTATGTAACCCCCTAACCACTCTTTCTCGTCACTTTCCCCTATGTAACCCACTAACCACTCTTTCTCATCACTTTCCCCTATGCAACCCCCTATCCACTCTTTCTCGTCACTTTCCCCTATGTAACCCCCTAACCACTCTTTCTCATCACTTTCCCCTATGTAACCCACTAACCACTCTTTCTCATCACTTTCCCTTATGTAACCCCCTAATCACTCTTTTCATCACCTTCCCCTATCTAACCCCCTAACCACTATTTCTCGTCACTTTCCCCTATGTAACCCACTAACCACTCCTTCTCATCACTTTCCCCTATGCAACCCCCTATCCACTCTTTCTCATCACTTTCCCCTATGTAACCCCCTAACCACTCTTTCTCAACACTTTTCCCTATGTAACCCCCTAACTACTCTTTCTCATCACTTTCCCCCATGTAACCCTCTAACCACTCTTTCTCATCACTTTCCCTTATGTAACCCCCTAACCACTCTTTCTCATCACTTTCCCCTATGTAACCCCCTAACCACTCTTTCTCATCACTTTCCCCTATGTAACCCACTAACCACTCTTTCTCATCACTTTCCCTTATGTAACCCCCTAATCACTCTTTCTCATCACTTTCCCCTATGTAACCCGCTAACCACTCTTTCTCGTCACTTTCCCCTATGTAACCCACTAACCACTCTTTCTCATCACTTTCCCCTATGCAACCCCCTATCCACTCTTTCTCATCACTTTTCCCTATGTAACCCCCTAACCACTCTTTCTCAACACTTTTCCCTATGTAACCCCCTAACCACCTCTTTCTCATCACTTTCCCCTATGTAACCCCCTAACCACTCTTTCTCATCACTTTCCCTTATGTAACCCCCTAACCACTCTTTCTCGTCACTTTCCCTTATGTAACCCCCTAACCACTCTTTCTCAACACTTTTCCCTATGTAACCCCCTAACCACTCTTTCTCAACACTTTTCCCTATGTAACCCCCTAACCACTCTTTCTCATCACTTTCCCCTATGTAACCCCCTAACCACTCTTTCTCATCACTTTCCCCTATGTAACCCCCTAACCACTCTTTCTCATCACTTTCCCCTATGTAACCCACTAACCACTCTTTATCATCACTTTCCCTTATGTAACCCCCTAATCACTCTTTCTCATCACCTTCCCCTATGTAACCCCCTAACCACTCTTTCTCGTCACTTTCCCCTATGTAACCCACTAACCACTCTTTCTCATCACTTTTCCCTATGCAACCCCCTATCCACTCTTTCTCATCACATTCCCCTATGTAACCCCCTAACCACTCTTTCTCAACACTTTTCCCTATGTAACCCCCTAACCACTCTTTCTCATCACTTTCCCCTATGTAACCCCCTAACCACTCTTTCTCATCACTTTCCCCTATGTAACCCCCTAACCACTCTTTCTCATCACTTTCCCCTATGTAACCCACTAACCACTCTTTATCATCACTTTCCCTTATGTAACCCCCTAATCACTCTTTCTCATCACCTTCCCCTATGTAACCCCTAACCACTCTTTCTCGTCACTTTCCCCTATGTAACCCACTAACCACTCTTTCTCATCACTTTCCCCTATGCAACCCCCTATCCACTCTTTCTCATCACTTTCCCCTATGTAACCCCCTAACCACTCTTTCTCAACTCTTTTCCCTATGTAACCCCCTAACCACTCTTTCTCATCACTTTCCCCTATGTAACCCCCTAACCACTCTTTCTCATCACTTTCCCCTATGTAACCCCCTAACCACTCTTTCTCATCACTTTCCCCTATGTAACCCACTAACCACTCTTTATCATCACTTTCCCTTATGTAACCCCCTAATCACTATTTCTCATCACCTTCCCCTATGTAACCCCCTAACCACTCTTTCTCGTCACTTTCCCCTATGTAACCCACTAACCACTCTTTCTCATCACTTTCCCCTATGCAACCCCCTATCCACTCTTTCTCGTCACTTTCCCCTATGTAACCCCCTAACCACTCTTTCTCATCACTTTCCCCTATGTAACCCACTAACCACTCTTTCTCATCACTTTCCCTTATGTAACCCCCTAATCACTCTTTTCATCACCTTCCCCTATCTAACCCCCTAACCACTCTTTCTCGTCACTTTCCCCTATGTAACCCACTAACCACTCCTTCTCATCACTTTCCCCTATGCAACCCCCTATCCACTCTTTCTCATCACTTTCCCCTATGTAACCCCCTAACCACTCTTTCTCAACACTTTTCCCTATGTAACCCCCTAACTACTCTTTCTCATCACTTTCCCCCATGTAACCCTCTAACCACTCTTTCTCATCACTTTCCCTTATGTAACCCCCTAACCACTCTTTCTCATCACTTTCCCCTATGTAACCCCCTAACCACTCTTTCTCATCACTTTCCCCTATGTAACCCACTAACCACTCTTTCTCATCACTTTCCCTTATGTAACCCCCTAATCACTCTTTCTCATCACTTTCCCCTATGTAACCCGCTAACCACTCTTTCTCGTCACTTTCCCCTATGTAACCCACTAACCACTCTTTCTCATCACTTTCCCCTATGCAACCCCCTATCCACTCTTTCTCATCACTTTTCCCTATGTAACCCCCTAACCACTCTTTCTCAACACTTTTCCCTATGTAACCCCCTAACCACTCTTTCTCATCACTTTCCCCTATGTAACCCCCTAACCACTCTTTCTCATCACTTTCCCTTATGTAACCCCCTAACCACTCTTTCTCGTCACTTTCCCTTATGCCCCCTAACCCCCTAACCACTCTTTCTCAACACTTTTCCCTATGTAACCCCCTAACCACTCTTTCTCATCACTTTCCCCTATGTAACCCCCTAACCACTCTTTCTCATCACTTTCCCTTATGTAACCCCCTAACCACTCTTTCTCGTCACTTTCCCTTATGTAACCCCCTAACCACTCTTTCTCATCACTTTCCCCTATGTAACCCCCTAACCACTCTTTCTCATCACTTTCCCTTATGTAACCCCCTAACCACTCTTTCTCGTCACTTTCCCTTATGTAACCCCCTAACCACTCTTTCTCAACACTTTTCCCTATGTAACCCCCTAACCACTCTTTCTCATCACTTTCCCCTATGTAACCCTCTAACCACTCTTTCTCATCACTTTCCCTCATGTAACCCCCTAACCACTCTTTCTCGTCACTTTCCCTTATGTAGCCCCCTAACCACTCTTTCTCGACACTTTTCCCTATGTAACCCCCTAATCACTCTTTCTCATCACTTTCCCCTATGTAACCCCCTAACCACTCTTTCTCGTCACTTTCCCCTATGTAACCCACTAACCACTCTTTCTCATCAATTTCCCCTATGCAACCCCCTATCTACTCTTTCTCATCACTTTCCCCTATGTAACCCCCTAACCACTCTTTCTCAACACTTTTCCCTATGTAACCCCCTAACCACTCTTTCTCATCACTTTCCCCTATGTAACCCCCTAACCACTCTTTCTCATCACTTTCCCCTTTGTAACCCCCTAACCACTCTTTCTCATCACTTTCCCCTATGTAACCCACTAACCACTCTTTCTCATCACTTTCCCCTATGTAACCCCCTAACCACTCTTTCTCATCACTTTCCCTTATGTAACCCCCTAACCACTCTTTCTCGTCACTTTCCCCTATGTAACCCCCTAACCACTCTTTCTCAACACTTTTCCCTATGTAACCCCCTAACCACTCTTTGTCATCACTTTCCCCTATGTAACCCCCTAACCACTCTTTCTCATCACTTTCCCTTATGTAACCCCCTAACCACTCTTTCTCATCACTTTCCCCTATGTAACCCCCTAACCACTCTTTCTCAACACTTTTCCCTATGTAACCCCCTAACCACTCTTTCTCATCACTTTCCCCTATGTAACCCACTAACCACTCTTTCTCATCACTTTCCCTTATGTAACCCCCTAATCACTCTTTTCATCACCTTCCCCTATGTAACCCCCTAACCACTCTTTCTCGTCACTTTCCCCTATGTAACCCACTAACCACTCCTTCTCATCACTTTCCCCTATGCAACCCCCTATCCACTCTTTCTCATCACTTTCCCCTATGTAACCCCCTAACCACTCTTTCTCAACACTTTACCCTATGTAACCCCCTAACCACTCTTTCTCATCACTTTCCCCTATGTAACCCCCTAACCACTCTTTCTCATCACTTTCCCTTATGTAACCCCCTAACCACTCTTTCTCATCACTTTCCCCTATGTAACCCCCTAACCACTCTTTCTCAACACTTTTCCCTATGTAACCCCCTAACCACTCTTTGTCATCACTTTCCCCTATGTAACCCCCTAACCACTCTTTCTCATCACTTTCCCTTATGTAACCCCCTAACCACTCTTTCTCATCACTTTCCCCTATGTAACCCCCTAACCACTCTTTCTCAACACTTTTCCCTATGTAACCCCCTAACCACTCTTTCTCATCACTTTCCCCTATGTAACCCCCTTCGCAACAGTGGCGGTGAAATGCCTTGCTTCGGGTGAAATGATTAAAAAAAAACACTCATTATTGGACAGAGGCACTAATTAATATTATTGTTGTCCCATATGCTAACAGTTTATTCTCTTGCAATCCTCGCTTGTGGAACTGTCCTCCAGTTTCTTGTATTCCAGTTAACTTTCATCATCAAAAATTTAAATGCATTGTCAATCGCTATCTTTCGTCATTTTAATTCCAGTTCTGTTATTGTTCTATCTCCCTAATATTGTTTTTTTTTCTCGTATTGTCTCACACTTAGTAATCAATTGCATCTCAATGGCTTTATTACCTTGCTTGGAGTGAAATCCAAAAAAGGATCTGTAATGTAATCAATACTGACCAGATATCTCGACCGCAATCACATTTTCATCGACGTCACATAGTTTCTTCAGTTTTTGTTGCATCGTCGAAGTAGACACGATACACGGAAAGTGTGCTGTGGTTTTATTCAGCACAATATCCGGTGCTAAACGGATGTACACGGGAAAAGCAAACAGAAAGGAGTGGATTTAGATCATAATAATTACAGAAGTAATCAGTTCGAGTATTACTCGAAGGACACCCGAATATTACGCCTCGAATGCTACTATTCTCTACTTAAATAGATCATTTTAGGTCATTTCATCATTAGGAGCGCTGCAAGGGTGTGAGCCACTCTACAACACTTTTCTACAAATGTTTTTATAGCAACTGCTCTGAAAAGTGTTTTCCCTGGTGACACGACAGTATGAATTTAAGCGTGCTACTTTATTGGCAACTAGGTCCCAACGTTTTAGTGTCGAAACAGGTAAATTCCACTACCAATTCTACTCTAAGTGTTTCTTTTCTCGCACTTCTCACCTTTTGAACACTTCCCTTCCTTCCTTGTTAACTGTAGTCATCAAAGCTTTAAATGCAATGGGAATCAGCATCTGTTGTTATCTTGAATAAAGTTAATTTTTGCCCTTTCCTAAATTTCTCCTATTCTCAGTTTTCTCTTTCACGTTTACTCCTTGTAACCTCCCTCATAATATGTTTCTTGCATTACCACCTTGCTTGGGGTGGAATGATTAAAAAAATGGTTTCATGTTGATGTAACTCACAGACACAGAACTTTATATATTAGACTCGGCTGAGAACATTAGAGACTTACGGTTTTTCTTCTTTTTGTCTTTGAAAAACAAATTTGTTAGGATTGTTCAAGAAGAGAAAGAGACGAAGAGAGAGATTGAGATAAAAATAAAGTAACCGTAAAAACAGATATTTTATCGGCGTAAAGAGAGACATCAACTATAAAACAAATCGCGACTGATTATTTCATGGTCACTATCTGGTAGAATTTTACTCTAAGTTTTCATCTTGTTTAAGAGATAACATAATACAAGTCATGTGTTTTTTGGAAAATCATCAGCAATATCGGTAAGTTGCGTTGCGTTGGTTTTGCATTGTTTCAACAAAAAAACAAAGAAACTAATTCACTCTTAACTACTTAATGGATAACTACAAATTTATTCATCTATTGTCGAGTTAATTCTCTTTACCGCATCATTTTTTTATCTT